>VYZV01008200.1:0-11370 GCA_013401275.1 Pandion haliaetus | reverse complement strand
AAGCTTTACAATCTTGATAGGGAGCCATCTGCCCAAGCAGAAAACAAGAAAATTAGCAGCAGAGTGGATTGTTAGTTCACGCTATGATGCTTTTCATATTAAAGTCATAAGCTCTTCCTTAAAAGAGTCCAGAAATAATAAATTCAACAGGTAATTAGTATTTGAGGTTTGGCTTCTTCCCTTGTGACCATCTTTAACAGATACTTGCTTTTAAATTTACTGGGAGAATGACTGACTACTAATACAGGGGCAGATACATTATCTTGGTTGATATTTCCAGATACTTTATACTGATATATATATATATATATATATAAATTTGAAAAGGCAGTAATTTTTTTTTATTTCACTTTTTTCTATTTCCCTAGCACTCTCTCTTCCCTGAGCCATAATAATCAGAGGAGTGGATTGAGTGCTGTCGCATAGAGACAGCCTCCCTCAGTACCTGCCCTGCATACTAATTAAGCGCTGCCAGTCTGCAGGCTGGGACATGGATTCAGTCTTTCAAGTCAGCCCAGGGCTGAAAATGAAAATGAAAAGCTGTAAACCTCACTCAGCAGAATGGAAAGCATAAGGTTGCTGGGATATTGTATTGTGCAAGTTACATTCATGAATACAGTGAAAAGGACTAAAAAAATCTGCTGTGATAAAAAATGCAATGATCAGGGGGATTTCTTAGGAGAGCTGCATATGGATCTAAATTCCAGCTACTGATTTGCTTTCATGTCATCTGCAGTATTTGCCATCTCATTATTCACCCCCCTCCTACAGATAACTGCTCAATATATTACACACAATAGTAGTAGCTAGTACTGTACCTTGTGGCACCCCACTATTAACCTTTTGTCATGTGGAAAATCTAACAGTTCTGCCTTTTAATCAGTATCTAATTCATAAAAGTATTACCTCATATCTGTGACTTTAATAACTTTAATAGCTTTGTCTGAAGCTTTGCCTGTGAGATTAATGATTAGTGAAAGTATAACTCCTTTACCCTATAGTACCCCTTCATACTCTGAACCAAGAGAGAGCCGATGGGAAGATTAATAACGTCGGGCAGCTAGGAGTTTCCTGTGAGATTTCTGTGCAAAGAAGCTCAGACTAAGGGAAGTTAAGGCTGACAGTTGGGATAAGCGGAGAATGCAGCCATGGAGAGGTAAGGCATTGCCTTCAAATGCTGTACTACTTGGTTATCTAAGTGTGAGTTTGCTTCATTGTTCAGAACCTGAGAGGAAGGAGTGAGAGATCTTGGTTATTTACATTTTATTTCAGTTGTGTCTGTCTCTTGCTCCTGGAAAATAAACTCTAGCTGCTCCGATTTGCAAGCAGAAGCAGCTTGGGATTCAAGGATTCTCTTGAAGAAAAAGAAGATGACATTTCTTTCTTTGCAGCAAGGAATGTGGAAGAGCTCTGCTAATGTGCATGTTTACTGTAGATCCAGAAGAAATGCATCTCTTTTGATGAGCTGTTGACAAACCACAGCTAGGGTAGAACCTTCCTCCGACCTCTGCTGGGAAGATGCTGTGGACCCCACAATTTCTAGGGACTCTTCTGGGCATGAACCTGGCAAGTGGAATGCTCCGGAACCAGCGATGCTGCCTGGATAAGCTTATTCTGATGATGCTTGATTCCTAAAGCCCAGGATCGGACATCCCCAATTTTTCTTCTTTGAAGGGAAAAACTCTTTGCGAGAATGAGCACATTCCACTGTGAAACTGATGGTACAAGAAGCTTTGGCTGGTGTACAAAGGAGCGTTATAGCCTGGCTGCCAGAAAAAGGAGCTGGTAAAAGTAAATGGTAGGCCATAGTGTACTGATTGCAGTTTTCTCTGTGTTAGCATTTTTCTCCAGAGAAACATTTAAGAGTTGCTCTGTCTTGGATTGGATACTCCTTACCAATCATGATTTTTGGAGCAGGCTAAAAGAAGGGCATCTCCATCAAAGTATATTTGGTCAGTATTGGATCAAGTCTTTCATGTGTTGATGGAAAATGCACCGAGTCCAAAATTCAAATGCTAATTTTGTACTTTAAACTCTCTTGTTCTGGTATAGATCATATCCAAACTGCATACCATTCTTCAGTACCACATTAACAAAATAATATAACCTGGGTATTCTGTTGTGGATATAGCTTGATCTCATGTCTGCATTAAATTTTAGAAGCTGTCCAAGCACATGTAAACTAGAGCCCTTTTTGAGGCTCTGTCGAGGCCTCTGTCATAACCTGAAATGAGGCAAAAGAAAGTCTTATTTTGATAGGGATTCTTCAAGTAGTAAGTTTCCCAGAAGGCATGAACTACCCTGCTGTAAAAATGATCTCTGATCAGTAAGTTCTCTAGATAACTAATGCACCTGCAGACGTTAACAACAAAGATAAGATAAAACCATTGCCAAGCATTTAATGATAGCCTAAGGACTAATGAAGATCTGAAGGATAGTAACTTGAAAGGCAATGGTCACAGCCCACCAAGAACATGATGTACTTTCTTGTCTCACTGAGACATAGATGGAAATGATTCAAAGGCCTAGAGACCCAAATCCATCCTGAACGTTGAAACGATGGATTACTCTCCTCTAGTAAAGCATGCAGAATTTTCCTTCTACTGAGGTATTTGACCAAATTGCAGAGATTCAAATCCTCTGTGTGTGTGTGTATGTGTGAGAGAGAGAGAGAGAAAGAAAGAATACAGAAATTGAAACTCTTCCTCCTGGCCATGTCTTCTATGATTCAGATTTTCACCATGGCCAAGTAATACTCTTCAAGGTTTTTTTCATAAGCAAGATACCAGGAGCAGAGGTGGACAACGCCTATAGGCTTTCGGTCCGTTTCTAGTCAGAATCACCACCCTTTTGAGCCTTTCAAACCAAATGACCCAAAGAAAAGGCAAGACAAAGAATCATCATAAGGAGAGAAGTAACAGTATCTCCTCTCTGGCTTTAGATCTCTCAGTCATATTAAAAAATAATACATAGATTAAACTTTGGCTTTAACTTTGGATTTCAGGGGCAATTTTGATTTCTTTTTGAAGGGGGCAGAAGAAGGAGAATGGCAAGGGCATTGTTTTTTGTGTTCTCCTTTGATTAGGACTGGCAGATTCTTGTCTTTGCAGGTAGCCAGTTCCTAAAAGGGGACTGCTAACTGCTGTCACTTACAGAACTGAAAAGATTTCCTGCAAAAGCAGAGTTTGATTCAAGCCCTGAAAACTGGCTGTGAACTCTGTGGCTTTCAGCTGTTCCAAAATCTTCTCTGCCTTGAGCTGAAGAGATCTCAGTGAGTCTAGTTTCTCAGATGAACAGAAAAGGAATTCTCATCTCTCTATTGAAGTTCCTACACTAGCCCAATCTCTGAGATATGAGTCAGTAATGTCTCCTGAGAGAAACCATCATGCCTAAAGACCGCCAGCACCACAAAATATCAAACGAACCTTGAGGAAATGTTTGGATACCTCCTTAGCTTTCCTTGAACTATTCCAGATACTTCTGAACCCAAAAGCTAGCCATGAACCACAGTGAGTCTGTGTCTGCCCATAACTACTCAATAATTGGCAGCTACAACTATTGAGAAAGCCAAAGAATAAACCTTTCCTCCAAACATGTTCAATTGTTTGGACGCTGTCTCTAGGGGCCGATGACACTCCTCTTAGTTTTAGACTTGCAATCTTGCAGCCAAAACCTCAACAAGACAGGGTAGGATGCAGGAAATAAATCAGATGCCACCCTTTTCTGGAAATTATTTTTCTGCAGCTATTTGGCAATATTTTTAGATTTGTGGACCGGAAGGTTGTCAGACTGAACAACTCAAGAGACAGGGAAAGGAACAAGTTTCATCATCGGAATTGCTACGCATTCCTGCTCCTCTTCTCCCACCCAGTTTAATATCTATTATCTCTCCTTTAGGGCTTTTTTTCAATTGTCTCTGAAAAAGCTGCACAAATGGTTGGGTGAGGAGACAGTACTGGATGATATCTGTACCACCACATTTAGATGAATCTTTAATGTTTGGAAAATGAACTTAAGATTTCTGTTAACATTTTCTTCCCCAAAGTAGTGGTGTGCCCAGCTCTCCCACAAATTCTTCTTTGGTCTTTCGTATCTTCCTTATGTTTGCTTTCCATCTAATGAAGGTTTGATGCAGGCAGCCACAACAATCCTCAATTCGCACAGTGCTCCGTGAGCCATTGACCAGAAAGCAGTGCTGTAAACAAATCAAAACTAGGAAAAGTCTTTAAGAGTCTAAGACTTTAAGGCTGGACCTGCCACTTCCCAGAAGTTACTCCGTATGCTATGACACAAATGAAAGTTACACTCACCCTCTACGCTATTTTTTCTTTCCCATGTATCTCCCTTCTTTTAATTTATAAAGCAAACCAGCGAACCAACCAACGCAAGACTGGCATCCAGCACCAGCAGTTCAATGCCACCTAACTAGTTCTCTCTACACCTCCACTTTTTTTACAGCAGGGATACTTAATACCACCTTTTAAGACTTCGTATAGAATGATCAAATTTAAGTCTGCATACCTGGTGGACAAAACAAGTATCTTGCTTAGCTTCTTTTTTTCCCCATGTCAAAACTCTTTCCCCTCTTTTGGTATCTAAGAAAATATAAAGGTTTTAAGTGATCACTTGCAAGGGGAGTATATTTGGCTATAAGTGCACTTGCAAGGCATGCCACAAGCCACTGAAACCATCTGAAGAAGTATTCCCCTGAAAGAGGGTGATGCCTGAATTTCTATACACTGACAGGTATAGAAACATTTCTTGCCAGAGGGATGGGTGCTGGGTGAGCAGAACCTTAGCACCAACAGCCCATGCTATGGAACACCTGGAAGAAAATCAAAGTCAGAAGGTGAACGCTAGAGCTATCTAAACTATCAGCGATGGCTTCAAAGGTGTTCTCTTGCTTAAACATGATTTTTATTAAGTGGAGTTTCAAAAGAATAATATGAAACCAGGTCCTTGACTCTGAGAGGTTTATGACAGCAAGATGGGATCTATAGATTTCAGAAATTCGGTGACATAAAGTTGTCTTTGAACTTTGACTTTCCTTACACAAAGGACTCATTTTCCTGGACTCTCATTTAGTCCAGAGAGAATGCTTCCTAAAGATGTTGAGGCATCAGTAACTGTTCAATTATTTGACGTTTCCTTCATAAGCACCTCTAAAGATGACAACTGATGGTATCTTGGCCAGGCAAACTTAAGCAGTGCATTGCTATAGATGAATGATCCAGTCAGTCTAGATGCAAGAAGCTTTTATCCTTGAGATAGGATCCAAGGTTGTTGACTAAACAGATCCATTTACTATTGGAGCACCTTCTCTTCCTTTCTTTGCTCATATTACAGGAGTTGCTCTCCTTCACTTCATCTGACAAACTCTAAACTTTTACCCACTGGAACCCACTTAACAGTTCTGTGTCAGGGATAACACACATAAACCCCTTCCTCGTTCACTCTGCATTTAAATTCTCCCACTGTGTGAAAACAGGAAAGTAGCTCCTACATGCTGCTTGAACTAACAGCTGTGACTTGTTAGACTGCTAGAAAGAAGAGATGAAAACTCTCTTCTTAGTAGGGGAGGCCATAAAATAAGAAAGCAGGGGTAGAGGGGAGGAGGAGGTACATTCCTCCCATGGAAGGGAGGAGGAAACTAAAAAAACCCTATAAGCCAAGGAGGCTCTCGTTTTATAAGAGAATTCCTCCTCTGAAAGATTAAAGAAAAGAAGCTGTACTGGCCACACCTACATGATCTTTTAGGAGATGGTCTAGTTTTTTAGGTTTTAGTGGAAAGGCTTGAAAGAGTTCTCAAGCTAAGAACTGTGTCCCTTCTGGACCCCTTAGGGAAAGGTTTTCAACACCATACCCCATAACAGCATGTTTCTCTGTGGCATAAAGGCAACTTCTGTGCCTTGGAATGACAAACACTGGAAATGGATCTGCCATATTGGGCAAGGTCCAAGGAGCCTAAAAATGTCCCAAATTTCATAACCTGCCAAAAATTAATCTCTTTAAAACAAATTTTGTAAACCTACCTCTAAGATTTTTTAAAATAATTTACAATTTTACAAATTTCTTTCTTCCATAAGAAAGAGGTTTGTTCTGAATACCAATCTCTAGTGCAGCTACTTGGAAATAGTCTCTGATAAATTTATTGGCTTCATTGCGTTTAGGTTGTGAATTTATAGAAATGGTTTGCGTTGGAAGGGACCTTAAAGATCATCTAGTTCCAATCCCCTCACGTTGGGCATGGACACCTTCCACTAGACCAGGTTGCTCCAAGCCCCATCCAACCTGGCCTTGAACACTTCCAGGGAGGGGGCATCCACAGCCTCTCTGGGTAACCTGTTCCAGTGCCTCACCACCCTCACAGTAAAGAACTTCTTCCTTACATCTGATCTAAATCTACCTTCTTTCAGTTTAAAGCCATTACCCCTTGTCCTACCACTACATGCTCTTGTAAAAAGTCCCTCTCCAGNTTCTCCAGCCCTCTGATCATCTTCGTGGTTCTCCTCCGGACCTGCTTGAGCAGGTCCATGTCTTTCTTATGTTGGGGGCCCCAGAGCTGACCGCAGTACTCCAGTGGGGTCTCACAAGAGCAGAGTAGAGGGGGAGAATTACCTCCCTCCACCTGTTGGTCACGCTTCTTTTGATGCAGCCCAGGATACAGTTGGCTTTCTGGGCTGCGAGCGCACATTGCTGGCTCATGTTGGTTTTCATCTACCAGCACCCCCAAGTCCTTCTCCGCAGGGCTGCTCTCAATCTACTCATTGCCCAGCCTGTATTTGTGCTTGGGATTACCCCGAGCCATGTGCAGGACCTCACACTTGGCCTCGTTGAACTTCATGAAGTTTGCATGGGGCTGCCTCTCAAGCCTGTTGAGGTATCTCTGAATGGCATCCCTTTCCTCCAGTGTGTCAACTGCACCACACAGCTTGGTGTCATTGGCAAACTTGTTGAGGGCGCACTCAATCCCACTGTCCATGTCGCCGACAAAGACATTAAACAGTGCCGGTCCCAATACTGACCCCTGAGGAACACCATTTGTCACTGGTCTCCACTCAAACATCGAGCCGTTGATCACAACTCTTTGAGTGCAACCATCCAGCCAATTCCTTTTACACCAAGTGGTCCCTCTGTCAAATCCATGTTTCTCCAGTTTAGAGACAAGGATGCTGTGTGGTATTCAGTAATCAGGCAATTCAGTAATCAGGCAATTCAGTATCCTTCCCAGCAACATTTATAAATAGGTACAACATTTACCTCTATGCAAATATTTGAAGTATCATGGTAACTTATTTCAGATTTTTAGAAGTAGACTGAACATTTTATTAGCAGCTCAGCTACTTCAAGAACTCTGTAAAAGCTTAAAAATGGATAGAAGGTAGTATTTTGTTTTTCCATTAGAATCTGTCATATGTCTTTTAAATTCTTCCTTACACCTTGCATTTGGGCTGCATTTTTCATTTGTCTTGAATTACCATATGAACTACTTCACTTAATGCTTTCCTTTATTATTTGTCTGGTTTGGGGTTTTATCATTACAATCCCTTTTAAGGTAGGGAATGCTTTTATACTTTATCTCCTATTTAATAGTAAAGAAGTATAAATACTGGTCATAATAATTTAATAACAACATAAGATGATAAATGTTAATGTCTCAGTACAATGTGTCTTAGAAACTGCTCTCTGCAAGACAGCATGATGATAATTATTAATTTATCTGTCCCATAATTTAAATGCATCAAAACTCTCAAATGCAGAAAAGCACGTAACAGTACTACATAGCAGTTCAGGAAGTGATGAAATATATCACGCCTAGTTCAAACTTCAGAGGGAATGTAGTCAGTCAGCTGGTAACTAATCACAAAGCTGTAGTTAGCACCTCAATTCTTGAGAAAAATGCTACCGATCTTTAATAAAATTAAACAACAAAGAATTCAGGTTTATACTTCATCAATAAAACAGTACTTTCTGAATCATAACTCTAGCATCAATATCATCCATCAATTCAATCCTGGAACACAGAACTGAGAAGGACACTACAGGCATAAGAACATGCACACTTTCTGTCTTCCAGAAGTCACTCCCAAGGCCCCTGTAATGACAGGGGATTTGTTAGGGGAAATCAACTCAAATGATCCTAAAGTGAACCACTTTGCAAACTACAGGGAAAGGCACCCTCCACCCCCACCCCACACCCCCAAGGAGATCCTTGCCAACTTACCATTAAAAAGCTTTCTTTCTGACCTGAAATCAGTGCACCAAATCTGAAACCCAACAAAGCTGTGGCCAATCTCATCAGAGAAAGATGGGAGAGTGAAAAACACTACAAAAGGGAAATTACACTACCAAAAGGGAGAGAAGAAAACAAGAATTATTTTCTTCTCCTCTTCAGGCAATGAATGGAAACTCTGAAACATGTGATGCATTAATTAAATGCAACAATTAAATAAAACAATTACTACTGAGAGCTCATAATCCAGCAAGAGATGAAGAACCTCATCTAATGAGTGGGTCTGGATTGGCCCAATCTTCTCTCCTTGCACATATCAGCCATAGAAACCCTTGGACCCCATACATAAACATGTATTTGAACAGTCAGTTTGCTTTCATGGACATGTCTAGTATCTACAGGACAGAAACCACGCCAGTACTTAGCCTTTCCCTTTATCTGTGCCATTGTATCTAATTCCAGCTTTTCTGGCTTCACTCTCTTCCACTTGCTAGTTTTACAGCAAACAAAACACATAGCATCAAACACTTCCTGACACAGCTGTACATGGAAAGCAAATCTTCCTTTAGCGCTCTTATAAGAATGACAGCAAAACAAATGCACAGAGCCTCATTTCACAAGCTTTACTTTCCAACTTCATGACCATCCCTAGCCTGCCCTTAATTTATCAAGCTTCACCTTGTAAGCCATTCAGATTTCTTGCACCCATTACTCTGCCTGGAAGACAGTTCCCAAAGTTCATTTCTTTGGTGGCTAGAGAACTTCTTTTAACTTCCTGTCTAAATGTATTATTGATTAATTCATATCCATTTGATCTTATCTTTTAACTTTAATTCTTCTTCTCCCTACTTGCTATTTACCCCCAAATGTGTTTCTAGAAAGTAGTCATATCCTCCTTGAATCTTCATCTTGGTCAGCCAAACCAAGCCATGTTCTTGTAATGTCCTCTCAAAAGACTTTTTTACCATTCCACTAATGGTCCTTGGAGAACTTTCCTGGGTTTGTTCCAGTTGAAATTCACCTTTTTTCCAGTACAGATGGTCAGACTGATACCAGTAATCCAGATAAGATCTTAACAGTATTTTGTCCTAATCATATCAATATTTTCCAATACCCACAGAAAATGTGGTTTTGACATTTACAGTGGCCTTCTTCATGGCTGAAAAACTACTATTAGTGTGTTTATCCAAATAAACGCAGAGGTCTAATTTCCTGCGTCCCTGCTGACCAATGAGCCTCCAGCTCACAGGAGAAGGTCCCTAATGCATGACTTTGCAGTATTAAATTTTTTCTCATTGTGATGAATCCTATTGACAGTCATCTCATTCTTCCTATGTTATATAGGCAGATTCTCCTTAATATTAGTAATACCTCCCAACTCTCTGTTCTCTGCAAATTCAATGAGCACAAACTGGGTTTTGCACTAAGGTCACTAATGTAAAATATTAAACAGAATCAGTCCCAAGATGAATCTTTGAAAAACACCGTAAATAAACTCCCCGCATTTTTACAACCTCTTGTATAAAATACCGCGCTATAAGTCTTTAGATAGTTTTTAATTCCAATTCCCATTGTCTCCTCCTTAAAGAATGATTTCCACAAACAGTTTCAAATGTTTTGCTTAAATCCAGATGTATCATGTCCACTCCATTGCCCTTTTTAAAGAAAACCCTTATCTTATCAAAGAAAGATGAGGTTTGTCTGACATGATCTACTTTTGATAAGACCATCTCACATTTTATCCCATTTTCTATTTAACTCCATTTACATGATCTTGATTACACCTTTCTTTCAAACTTTTTCTAACACCTTACGCAACACCTGGGTCAAAACACAATCCTGTAGCTTTTCCCCCACTTTTTAAAAACAATTTTTGATCCTTGCCAATCACATGATACCATCCCAGAATTGAAAGATTAATTGAAAATCCTTGCCAGCAGAGTTGCAATTTCATGTGCCAGTTCCTTCTGGCACATAATATAGGTTTCCTGTTTTCTCAGGGTAAGAAGTCTATATTTTCTATATTATTCCACACTGGTGACAGTCATTTCTATTACCCTATCATTATTCCCATTGGGTATATTATCCTTGTCCTTTGAATGTCATTATCTTTATTCTCCATCTAATTCTCAAATCATGAAGATCACACTTATTTCTTATAAGACTTCTTTTCATATTTAAATACAGTAGGTCACCAAACTAATGGAAGTACATGTCTTATATTAGCGCTGTGGTTAATGTGATATAAGAAATGGACTACATAGTATAAAACAGTGTGAAGGAAACTTCAAGAACATTGTTTGACTCAGTGACATTTGAAGAATATCACTGAAATCAAGAAAGCATTCACAGCAAGGTATAATTCCCACCTGTACTCCTACCAGAGGCACCAAGGTTGTGGCACTATTTCCCTTTAGTGTGAAGAAAAAGCTATTACATTGATTTACTTCCTTATTTCATGAAAGGAGGATGAGAAGAAAGGTGCTGCAAAGGGAAATAAAGAACAGCTAAGTTTTATGCAATGAAATTTTATCAATCAAAAAAGTGTATACTTTGTAAAATGCAAGTTTATAGTCTGCAAACAGAATATACAGATTCACTGTCTTGCTATATTTGCTTCTTATTATTCTGTATTGCTTTCTTTTTACTATTACTGTTCCATGAGAGAAGCCCATTTAAGTTATTCCTGAGCTAGCATATGGCAGAAAAAGCCATCCCTATGCCATAATATGCAGCTGAGAACAAGGAGCAGTCACTAAAATTAAGTTCTTATTCTCTTTTTATTCATAGAGTTATGACATTTCCTCTATCTGCCTTTTCAGCCCACAGAAATGTGAAATAAAATGTAGTTCTCACATTTCTTCAATCATAGTTTTCAAACATCCCTGAGACTGGAGAGCCATGTACAAAATTTACAGAAATAACATCTCTTTCCTTTCATTCCACTGCCTTCAGACTCCCACCAAGCTCTGCTCAGCCAACCTAGTATGCTTGGACAAACAAGGTAACTGATCAGTCTGGCAATTAGTTAAAACATAATAGCCTTTAAGATTTGTCCCAAGTTAATCTATGACAGGACAAAGTAAATGAAGAATTGGGTCTAAATAATTCTTTTGAAAGCAGAAACAACCCCTAAA
>VYZV01008199.1:45827-107421 GCA_013401275.1 Pandion haliaetus | reverse complement strand
GGGGGAAACCAGGGAGCTGCTCCCGGGGGCAGGGGATGTAGCGCCGGTTTACGAGGTACTGAGCTTTTTCCGCCCCCTTCCGAGGGGGGGGCAGGAAGGAAGGGACCAGAAATAGACTGCCGGCAGCCTCTTCTGCTTGCTTTCCTTTCCCGATGCTACTTGCATCTTGCTGAGCCCCCCACCCCCCGGAGCCCCTCAGATCGTTTTTGAATGCTGTCTTTTGTTTCTAGCTCTGATTATCTGAGATCAGCTGAAATGACTGAAGTGATGATGAACACCCCAGCTATGGATGAGATTGGGCTAAGCCCCCGCAAGGATGGCCTGTCGTATCAGGTAAGTG
This sequence comes from Pandion haliaetus, assembly GCA_013401275.1. Taxonomy (NCBI): domain Eukaryota; kingdom Metazoa; phylum Chordata; class Aves; order Accipitriformes; family Pandionidae; genus Pandion; species Pandion haliaetus. The sequence goes on along the minus strand of VYZV01008199.1, from coordinate 107,081 downwards.
CTTTGCTGGCTGCTTAGGCAGTAATCCCCTATGGAACTGCCGGGGCTGGACCGCAAACTCGGTCTAATGTACCTTTCCATAGCCTGACCTAATAGCAGGTCTTGCTGTAGTGAGAACTAGTCAACAGACTGGAATGCTTGCTTGGCAGGAGCTGGTTGTCTAAAATATCACTCGGTATCAGGCTGGATTGGCAAAGGACTTGGTTGTTTCTGAAGTGATCGAGCCCCTACTCGTTCAGCATTTCATGGGGGCTCAGTGGGAGATGAGGAGATTGGTTAAAGAAGTGTTTGCACCACTCACTGGGCTGAGAAGGCTCTTGAGATCTCTGTAAACATGGCATACAAATGATCTGCCTAGAGCAGGAGGGAGTTGCTTATATGGCACTGAGATTTTTTTGGTTCTATTTCTTTGTTTTCTTGACTGATGGGCCCGTCTGAGAGGGTAAAGGGTCTTCTGTAAGATACAGTGAGACTGGAGACAGCCTAAACAAGCCTTGAAATGCCACTGGAGATGTGAGTACCTGAAGGCATGAGCTGTGTTCCTTCTGGAAGTTCTGAACAATGTAATTAGCTATTAACCTCTAGATCAATGACTGGGGTGAAGAGGTGGTTTTAGAAACTAGCTTGAGCCTTAATTCTTTACTCTCAATATCCCTTTCATTTCCTAGCTTATACTTAATCAAAGGGTGAGTTGTGCATCTTGGCCTACTAGATCCCTGTTGTCCTACTCTTCCAGGAGACTTGTTGATGAGATTTGACACAGGTGCTGACTGCATGCAGATGACTTGCATCTGGTGGCTCATACTGACAGATCCTGGTGCAGGGTTCTTCCTTTGCAGATGTTACACAACCTGCACAGAGGCAGTTGCTCTAAGTGTGCATTCAAATGAGGTGTGCAGTTGTATGATTGCATATTTACGTCTGAAAAATGAGCTACAAGGCAGTAACAGTGCACTGAAGCATGAAATGAACTTCGGGCCGTGGCTGAGGCCTCCAGCAGAAGCCAAAGCTGTGGGGAGGGAAGGGGGATGCATTGCTTTTTTTGGTCAGAATTCTGGATCTGGATAGTGCAAGTAGTTTGGTTTATTGCCTGTGTGTGGAAATAGCTGTGCTGTGCTTCAGTGCTTGAGTTAGTGGAAAGCGTATGGCCTCTCTTTCCTCTCCTATAGAGGGAGTGTACAGCAATGAGAGTGGTTGTTAAACCTGAAGCAATCAAATGAGCCTGCATGGGATGTTCAGTTGTCTTTATGGGTCACCATATGAAGAGGCTTAACCCTGTCAGGTCAAATGCCTCTATTTACCTAGCTAAATTTTCCAGTGAGAGGCAGAATCTAGGTGCCCTGCTTGTTCTAATGATTGCTTCAGTGAGGTTTTTCCCCAGCTGCTGATGGCCTTGATAAGTCTGCTTGGGCCAACTGGGGAACAGGCCTGTTCAGTTTTGAGTGGATCATCTGAACCTGAAGGTGTGTGAGTCATAAATGCTGACAACTCATGTATGCAGGGCTTTTGCATCCTGGATCTCTTCTCTGTAGTGGTCCCATCCTAGAAGACTTTTTTTCAAATGCCTGCAAGAGCTGGGAACTGCCTGCCAGTACTTCACCTTGATGTAAGCCAAACTGATGGCAGCAAGGGTTGAGGTGTTGAAATGGAAGATCCTGATGGGACACCGGTGGTGTGTGGGCTGTATATGAGGTCTGCTTCTAAATCGGGTTAGTGTATAGAGGATTGGGGAGCAGGCTCCAGCCTTCTTCCTCTGGCTGCTAGGCTGAGAGCATCACAGTGTAAAATCAAGGTAAGTTGAAAGCATCCTTAAAGGGTTGAAAACAAGTTAGAACAGCAAGGACAAACCTGATGCAAATTGCACCCTGAACTCCTTGTTCTGCCTCAGACTTTGGCACTTTGTGCTTCATCTTGTGGATGGAGAGAGTTTGGTACATGGAAAATTGTATGCTAGTCTGAGGGCTGGAGCGCAATAACTTAAAACCAGACAGGGCTAATGGAGCATGACTGCTCCTACACTGAGACTTGTTGTTCTAAGCTGCAACATCTTCCTGTGCTCATCTGCAGAGTTGGGCACTCACAGTGTGAGCATAACAGCCCTTGGCTGGCTATGAGAGGCAAAAAAAAAAAAGTGGAGCCAGAACTGGGAGAGGCAAGCTTCTAGTTTCAAAAGTTTCTCTTATTCTAGTAGTAGAACTTGGATTTATTTTACTGCAGAGATGACCTCAAACTGAGGTTCAAAATGTCCCCCCTTTCAGATGGTGTAGAGCAGGGAGTGCCTGGGAGTTGGTCCATAGAATGTGAGCCTGAGGGCTGCTTCTGCCACCATATGCAGACATGAAACTCTCTGGACCACAGGAGATGGTACAGCAGCTTTGCTGGAACTGTAAAGCACATGAGTATCTGCTGCAGACAGTCTTGTCTGACTAACAGTATTGCTGCAAAGTATTTTTGCCTTTACTTGGAAGTAAACTGCGGAAACAAACTCATACCCTGAGTATAGACTTCAGCAATCTGATTCTTCTGTCCCGTGGAGTTCACTGAACTTCAGGGCTCCTGTCTTGCTGGTTAAGCAGGGAACTTTGCTGCTTGACTTCTTCCTTCTGCCTCCTCTACTGCCTTGCCTCTGCTCATGCTCTGGAGTCTGTCTGTCTAGACATCAGCTGAAGGTGTGCACCCCCTGATGAAGCTTCCTGGCCTTTGGTGGGCTGGCCATCACTGCTCTTTAAGCAATGATGTGAAAACTCAGACTGCAGAAGTCATATGGGTGATAAGTGAGTTGCTGGTGCAGGCTTAGTAACATTTTCACTTGCAAAATGTGTTTTCTCAGCATAGAAATGCCTTTTTCCAGTTAATATGCAAAATGCTTGTAAGCCAATATGCTAATTTCAAAACCTTTCTATGTAAAGCAGCTTTTATTACCGTATTTGCAATGTAAAGCTGCTCTCTGAGCCCCCTGAAGATGGATCAGCCAACAGATTTAGAGGGCCTGAGCAGAAGTGAATGGTGAAATTGGGGCATGAGTCTCAGAACAGGGTGGCATAGACAAAACATAAGATGCAGCTGAAGAGATGATGTCATGCTGAGTCTTGTGCCTGCAGTGAAGAGCTATTTCTGGATCTTTAATAGATGTCCCATAATTCCCATGGGACTTACTAAACAAAAAACTCATTGAAATGCAGCTGATGGCTCAAGATGCCCCTGCTACAAACAGATGTGCCTATGGATGGCTTCATGTGCTTCCTGCCTGGCAGCCTCTGGTGAGCTGGGCCTTTTTCACTGCCACTTGGAGCTAATGTACTGTTTGCTATTTTCCAGCCCCTAGATATACCTGTTCTCTCAAAAGCTTCATCAGCACGCAGCCAGCTTGTCCTCTGATGCCATCTCACAGCAGCACAAATGATGCCACTGACACTGAGGCTGAATTAATCATTTTGTGGAGCTGTTGTCAAAACAGTGCCTTGACCTGAATCCTGCCTTGCTTCTTGGAAGTGGAGCGGGGTCTGAGCACAACTGAAAACACTTTGATGCCCAAAAGTGTTTATTTTGAGCAAATGCTGTGTCCTGAGTTGAGTGTGCTACTCTGCTGCAGGCTGGCTGGTCCTGTGGTCCCTTTTAGGAGACTGGCCTGTGGAGGCTGAGCTTGCCTCATGCCATGAGCTGGGGTTTGGTTGTCATGGGGAGCTTGAGCTCTTTAAGTCATGATCGCATCATGCTGGGATCTGTCTCGGTTAATCACAGCCACAGCTAGCTGTGAATCATGTCAGACTGACTGAATCTAGGTAAATAGGCTTAATGCTCCATCCGGTGTCTATGGCGAAAGCTTGGGTCATCTGCCTTGTTGGGGAAATCATTTTTTGGTGAATGCGAGGCCTCTTTGCCTTTCTCTGAAAGCACTTGACTTCCCCACAGAGCTGTGGTGCTTGGTGCTGAGGGGTTTGAGCTGCATCTGCTGCATCCCCCCAACTAAACTGGGGGACCAATGCGTGACTGACCCAGGGCCTGATGGCAAAGGGTGGAAATTGAGCTTCCTCTGTAATTGTCTTGTTTGCTTGTAAGGTGCTTCATGTCTGTGCAGCCTTGATTTGTGCAGGGGAAGTGCTGTATTAGAGCTGGCGCTTGCTGCTGTGGAAGGGCTTGAGACTAGGCTGCAAAATGGTGGTGATAGCAAGTGAGGTTAGGATAACTTGTTCACATAGCACATCTGATGCATGGTTACTAGATGATTAGTAGGCTGAGGCAATGTGTATTCCAGAGTCTGGGACCTTAAAGGAAAGCAGAAGTAGGATATGGGATAAATGGAGCCAAAACTAATCATGTTTGCTGCTATGCTATGCAAAAAAGTGTTCCACTGACATGCAAACTGAGGACAGCAGCTAATCAGAACATCTCAGTGCATGTTTTTTTCCTTCCTACTTGATGCCTTGTTACTCTGATGGAAAATTGTTATGATGTATGAAGTTTCCCTGCCACTGTCCCCTAAGATAGGGCAATCTGTCTGTGACTGAGGTGTGTCATAGTTCATAAACCTGAGTCACAGGCTGCTGTGTGCATACTAGATGGAGCTCGGTTTCGAGTCATGACTACTGTGTGAGTAAATGTCTGTATTAGCGCTGCTTCTTATAGCTGGAAAATTCCTCCAAAGAGGACACAGAATTTCCTGAAGTGAGCTTGCCATGCTTCTCAATGGCAGTAAAGTTTTATTTTAAGAACTTGAATGCTGATTTGGGATTTAGAATATTGGCTTGCACGCTGCTTTTTAGTACTGGGAGGATGAGTGATATGGGTACATCGGGGTGTATCCTGTACCTGAAGTGGTATGCCTCTCAGTACAGACTTTTCAGTCTTGTGTAGTATTACCACAATGAAGCAAAGCTTTCCCCCAAAACAGTAACTTAATTGGGAAAGATCTCACTGCCTTAGTCTCCCTGGAATATAATTGAAATAATTTTCAGCCCCATGGGAGGGGAGACAAGCATTTTAACCATGGGTGTTGGTATGGAGTACACATGTGGAAGTTGTTTTGAATTTACAAGTGTCACTTGGATTATGGTAGTGCTGAGCTAATCCTCTTAATTGTCTGACATCTCTCCTGCTTTTGGTGTTTCTCCATCCCTGTGAATGCTGAGAGAGGGTATGAGCCTCCCCAGGGCAATGAAAACTTTCCATTCTTGCTGCCAAGACTTGATTCAAGGATAGTTGTGCTAGATCATCTGAAAAAGAGGCAAACATGATCTTTCTAAAATTATTTCAAGCTTTCATTTCAAGTTCTGCTTTTCACTGCCCTTTCCAGCTGCAAGGCAAGAGTTTGGTTGATTTGTATGTGATCTGGCTCTGTCCATGATGAGACCAGTTCCCAAAACATAATCTGGAGAGGCCTGTGAAAACCAGTTTTGCTGTGAGTGAGAAGCTGTGTTGAGTAGCATAAGAAGCAATATACATGTGCTCTGTGGGCTCTAAAGGTGTTGGATGTGTCACTTCATGGGCCGGGAGTTGGGGCTTAGCTACAGAAGGGGGGGCTCTGCAGAAGTGGTCGCAGCCCCTTGTGCTGTATCATGCAAGTGAGTGGGAGGAAGAGACCTTTGATTTGCTGCTAAGTCACTTGTCCTCCATCAAGTGACCAGATCAGGCTGAAGAAGGCATCTGCTTCAGCTGTGTGCGAGGTTGCTACCTCTGATAAATGGGGGGGAGAAGTCAGCCTGTTGCTGCTGTGCTCTTTGGGTGGTGGGGAGATGCAAAGTCTTCCTCCCACATGCCTGAGCTGGGTAATGTGAGCAGAAAGCCTTGTAGGCAGGTTCTGCTAGCCAAGCTGTCCTGGCTGCTGTGCAAAAGGGGTGCAGAGCTCACAGGTCAGAGCTGAGCTGCTGCATTCCCAGTGGGGTCCTTGCTGCAAGTTTTAGAGTTGTTTTTTCTTCCCATTGTCTAAATCTGGACTGGGACCAGATTAGGCATATGGGACCAACAAATGCACCATGGCACTACTGGTGTGGGACAGCAGAAAGCTGGTGCTTGCTTATCTTTTTTTTTTATAAAGTGTCTGGCAATGCAGCTTATTTTGGAGTGAGCAGGGAGGCTGGCTGGGGTAGCTTTTCCACCCAGCTTCCCCAGATGTGCAAACAATCTTAATCTGAAACCTTTTTTCCTTAGGTCCCTGTGCTTGGCCTGCTGTGTTGCCCTGCTTGTCACATGCAAGGAAATCTGCCTTTGTATACTTTTTTCCATTGACTGTCCACGCCCCTTGAAAGTGCAGTTGCAACATCTCACTTCATGCTGCCTCGATGATTAAAAAGCATGACTTAGTGGAAAAAATCCTGACCTTCTTGGGTTCGGCCTGTCCTGCAGCTGTTTGAGATAAGATTGTGCTCGGGGTTTTTTTATTAAAAAAGCTGCACACCACATTTTGGGGATATTTGTTTGTAAGGAAATGACTACTACTTAGTTTCTGGAAAAAAAATCTGGCAGGCTATTTTCAAAGAAATTGCTCCAATTTGACCTAATGTGCTTCAAATGATAGCAGCCAAAGGTTAGTTTAATTATTATACTGCTATTTTTCTTGCACAGGAGGCTATTTTCATGACATTATCAGCTTATGTAACCTCCTGAACCACACTTCTTTTTCCACTGCAACCTTCTAAACCATATAATGTCAAGGGTATTTTTTTCCTATCCTGAGTTGAGATAATGAGTTGATGCTTAAGAGCCGTGGACTGTACTTCCAGTAATGCTCCATGTGTCTGAAACTGCCTTTGGCCGAGCAGAACCCATAAAGCTCCAAGTAACGGTTACTGTCTCACTTGCACCAGGACTGACTAATAGCAAGCAGCTCATACTGCAAGGCCCATGTTAATGTGGCTGTGTTCAAAGACCTCGCTCACTCTTGTGCACCTGAAAAGCATATGGGTGCTGTAGTGGGAGCTGGGCTTCTGCACCACTGTCTCCAGGATGAGATGGATGTGTGCAAACAGCCCCCATGTTGTGTGTTACCATCAGTTACCTTGCCTGACTTTGCATTAAGTAGCAACCTGGTGGTTTTCTCAGGTTAGTAACCTGGTTGCCCCAAAGCTTTGGATGGAAGGAAGAAATGTGGCCAAACAGTAGAAGACTGAATATTGATGAGGAGGTAGTGGTGTAGTTAATAGTTGCTAGGCTGAAGAATGAGTTGATGGGATGTTGTTCCCCTTTGGGGTTTGGGCCAGAGCTTCCCAAGGCGGTGGGTACCTGCATGATTGGCATGAGGAGAATGATGCTTAATGGTTAATGCTCAGGGCTCTGGGACAGGGAACCTGCTTTTGTAACTGGAACCACAAAGCAGACCAGATCTTGCTTTCAAACTGAGGCATCCACGAGCAGTGTGCCCATCTGAGGCTGGCAGTGCTGTTCCCTGCAAGGATGCTCTTCCAGCTCGCTTGAATGCAGCTGGTCTTCACAGAAAAGTACAGTGCCTGACTCCTCACCCCATCTACAGCCTTGAGGGGAAAATGCATTTTGTCATTATCTTCTCTGGGGGGTTCAAACGCAACTGCAAGGTGAAATGTGTGCTCTGATAAAACTGTTTGAAATAAACAGGTGGTAATTGTTTAATCTTCTGGTTATGAACCAGGCATCTGATGTGGCAACTGATTCTTGTCACCCAGCAGTTCTTTTCTGGGTGAGCTGGGGTTTGAAGCTGTTCCCCTTGGAGGGCATCCCTATAAGTAACAGCAACCTTTTTCTGTTTGCATGGCAGTTTAGTCATGCAAAGCTCCTGCTAACACTGCAGTGGAAGTTTTTCCTGTACCTGTGTCTTTGCCTCATTTCCTAGTAGGATCAAAGTGTGCATCCCAGTGGCCCTGCCAGTGAGTATTATGGGCCCTGGTGCTGCTGCAGTGCATGAGCTTGTGCATCCACGTGGTGAGCTATGGGTGGGAAGGAAGGGGTAAGGTACTGCTCTGTGCACCTTGGGTGGCTGGAGAGAAGGGGGTCCTCATTCCTTGCACAAGAAATGTGGTGCGTAATTGCTGGTTATGCCACAGGTACCTTTGGCCTGAAGAAATATGGCCCAGTCTCCAGCCCTTCCATAAATGAATGTCCTCCTGCTGAGTTTCACTGCTGATGTATGGTAGCTGCAGCATGCAGAACACTGCCAAAATTATCTCTAAAATGCAGCTGAAGTTCTCTTTCAGTCTGGTGCTGTGGCCCTGGAGCCATACCAGATGCAGGCCCTTGCTGCAAGGGTCTGAACTGCTCTAGCACTGGGTTGCCAAGTGCCTCCTCTCCCTTCTAGCAGCACAGCCTGGAGCACAAGCCTGTTCTCGTGCACAACTTGACCAGCAGCAGGAAATGAGATCTCAGATTCCCTGATCGAGATAGCTCAGTCTGCAAACCCATGAGCATTAATGCAAAAGCGGTGTTAGGGGGGGGCAGGGGGGAGTGAGGCATTTGGATAAATATCCAAAAGGGCAGATGTCTATTTGCTGAGCGCTATCCAAGCAAGCGTGTGCTGTGGAAGCCTCTTGGGCAGTGCTCATTTCCAATACTTGGAGATGAGAGAAGCTTATTTACAAGTTCAAGAGTCTTCCCATCACTCAGTGGGTTACTGTGTCCAGACCAGTCTGCCCTGAAGACCAGAGTGTCTTGAGTTGGGTTTTGGCTAAGATTGCATGAACGCAGCCCCTCTCACAGACTGTTTCTTGGCTCTTTCAGATCTTCCCTGATCCCTCAGACTTCGACCGTTACTGTAAGCTGAAGGACCGTCTACCCTCAATTGTGGTAGAGCCAACGGAGGGTGACGTGGAAAGTGGTGAGCTGAGATGGCCACCCGAAGAGTTCCTTGTGCAGGAGGAGGAGGAGGAAGAAGAAGAAGAAAACTGTGAAGATGTAAAGAAGGACAACAAGGAGCAATAAATGGCATCTGAGGAAAGGCAAGGGACTGCACCCTTCTGAAGGAAGAGCCACACTTCTTTTGAAAGTCTTTTTAAAAAAAAAAAGACAAGTTCAATTTTGCACCTGCGAGATCTTAGTTTTCTTGTATTCTCTGTATCGAGAACTGAAGCCCTCGGTGTCACCAGACCTCCTGAGGAAGGAAGGAAGTAACGCAGAGAAATGTTTGCTGTTCTCGAGATCATTATCTGTATTTTTCCGAGGCGGAGGCAGCAGTGAAATTCCAAGCACATGGCAGAGGGTGACCACGCGAGGACTGCTGGAGGGGGGAGCTTGGGGAGGGGGAGGAAAGTTGGAGGCAGCAGTGTTTGGCTGGGAGCTGCCTCCAGCTAAAAGTGTAACAGAGCCGTAATCTCTCAGATTTGCCTTTCTTACAGCTTCCATTTTGTGTGTTTGGGTGGAAGGGTGTCCATAGCAAAGCATGGCTAAGTGCTCTACTGATGAGGGGTCTGTAGCTCTCCCCAGTTTGGCACCTCCTAGGGTAACATGAGTGTCCATAGGAGTAGTTGGGTTTCTTGCTCTAACTGTTGAGCCTGTTTTCCAGCCACTTTTCCCAAAGCTGTTTTCTCCCCCTCTATTTTGCCTTTAGACTTCAATGCTGAACAGCTGTATTTGCAGGATAATGTTAGGCTGCTGCTTGTCATCTCTACTGCGAGGCCCTAGTTTATCTTGCAGGTGGTTAGTGTGAGGTAATGCGCATCGGATGTAAAGATGCTTCTGTCTGCAGCAAGAGCTTATGTAGGTTTGAACACCTCGGATTTTTCTCTTCTATTTGCCGAGGCTGTTGTGATCAGTCTTGTCTTGTACAGCGCCCAAAGCCAGAGGGTGGAGGTTACGCCTCCTTACCTTGGTGTCCTTGAGGTTGTAGGGTTTTGTGTCTCCAGCTTGCTAGCCAAGGGGCTTGAGGGGGCTGGGATGGGGGATCTCCTCCAGCTTTGCACTGCAGAGCCTCCTCAGTGCAGGACAGGCTGGTAGGAGTGTGCATGGCAGGGAGTGCTGCTAGACCTGGAGGTAATCCAAAGATGAAACACCAGATCTAGTGTGGATCACCAGTGGGAAAGGGGGGTTTGCAGGAGGGATCTGTTGGGAGAGGATTAGCCTGAATGTCCTGAAATAAGGTGTTTCTACTTCATAGCAAGGGTGAAACATTCATAGGTGTTTAATGAAGTGTAGACTGGCTTGCAAAGTCTGTGGTTGTCCTCTTCACCATATCCTGCTTCAAGGAGAAGTCATCTTGTCTCCATTTGGGGAGGAGGCCAGTCTGCTGCCAGACAGGGTAACCTGCTGCTTTCCTGGAAAGTGATGATCTCGCAGCTTCAGGAACCAGCTTGGGAGCCAGTCAGTCTTGGGATAGCATGAGAACAGTTACCACCTAAACCAAATCTGGGTTCATGGAAGAGAAAAAGAAATGTCAAGGCCTTAACCAAACTTTCATAATAATCCCAATGCCACCCCCCTTTGCTTATAACTGGTTCCATTTTTAAAATCTATTTGGACATGTGTGTATTTGTATTTTTAATACCTCATGAGTAGTTAAATGTTGGTGGGTGTTGGGAACTGCTTTTAACATACTGGCAGGATTGTTTTAGTCTTGTCTTGCTTGTGTTTAAACATAATGGCAATAATTTATCAGCTCTGCATAACTGTTTCAGACAGACAGGGGTTTGGAGATGAGTTAGCACAAAGCAAGAGAAACTCAAGTGTTCCTACACTGCGGCTGGTCTCTGGTCCAGCAATGCAGACCCAGTTTTAACACTCCCTGCCCGTCTTGGTAGACGGTTGATCACCAAATGGTCATGATGTGATGATATCACTTTCTCTAGCGATGGATTCAGCTGTTGTATCTGTAATGCTTGTTCTAGTCTTGCTGTCTTACTGGAATGAGCTTGTACACCTGCATACCAGCCAGTTGTCTTACTTCTAAGTGTTACTCTGTATTGGTCTCTACTGTCTGTACCACCAAGTCAAAGCTGTATATCAAAGATATTACCATGTGGGCAGCAATGAGATGGCAATCCTTGGACTTCAGACCTGCTGTCTGCCCTAAAGACTTGCATATTTCTGTCTGCATCCTTTTTTTTTTGGAAGTATTGTGTATATTTCTATTTGTTGTTGAACATATCTAAAGAACAAAGCACTCCAGTAAAACTCCTCCTGTTGTATGATATACATTCTATATTTCTGTAATTCTTTTTTGAGCCTCAGGGAGAAGCTAGCATTTTTTTCAAACTACATTTTTGTCACTGTGACAGTTGTAAATAAAGTTTGAAAATGCTTTCCAAACATAATGGCTTTGTTCTTACTGCCAGAGTGTGTTGGGATGGTCAACCTTCTGAATAATGGCCAGTCCTTGTGTTTCAGGTCTGAGGTGTGCTGACTGGAGAGGCTAATCTGACTATCTGAAGAGACTCATGTCTATCAGTTGAGGCTGTTCTGTGAACCTGGAAACACTTGGTTCATGCATGTGGCTGACCTCAGAGCGTGCCCAATGGGATTGTAAGCCTAAATCAAGTTACTTGCCTTCCATCTTCCTACAGTTGCTTATTGCTGTGTGAAACGCTGCAGCAAAGTGGTGCTCCAACTTACTTGGTCCTGAAAAATCTGGTTTTATATCTATAATTACTTACCTGTAATCTATGTCTAACCCCTTACCTAACCTTACAGAGCATGAAGTCATGGAGAGCAGAGGATATTCATAGCTGCTCTTAGTACTAATGCAGTACCTGTGTATGTTCCCTGTGTGTGCTCTTACCCTGTGCCGAGCAACAAGCATGAAGGTATGCCTTGCTGTGCTGTGAGCTGTTAGGGTCTCAGCTGAGCTACCTGTCTGCTTTAGCCATTTTGGTTCTAGAGGTCAACTTTTCTTGACTTTTTCTTGACTTTTCTAGAGGTCATACCTTGCCACACACCCACAGCTGTGTGCTGCAGCTTACCTTGCTGCCAGAGGAAGACCTGGAGGAAATGTACGGAATTACACTCAGAAATGCCTTGTTTGGTGCCAAGGCAGTGTCATAGGTGTAGAAATCTGGCTGTGCCAGGATTCAGTAATGCAAATTGTGTACTTAATGGGATTACATTTTCCACTAAAACCAGGTGATAAGAAGCAAATGCCCTGGGATACCCCTATCTTTGATATATGGAGAGAAGTTCCTGTGATTTGGCAAGTAACAGGGTCTAATCTTACCTATGCAAACAACCTGGGCTGAGGCTAGAGTGTTAGGTTTACATGAGACTCGTTTAAGTACACTAATGACCCTCATTTAATGCTTGAACTGAGGGCATGCCCAACATGAGCCCCATGGTCAAAGGTGAATTGTGTTGTGCGCAACCTTTGTGGATGTTTTGTGCCATAGAAACATAAATGCAATGTTGAAGCTTGCCTTTCATTTTCTTCAATTAACCTCTAGCTAAGGTGCCTTGATTTCATTCCTTCCTCAGGCATGAAGTTACTTTCCTTGTAGAAGCTGCTGCAGCATTTCCAAGATGAAGTGCTGATATGAAATCAGTGAAGATGTTCAGTTCTGCTCCAGAATGTTTCTGATTAAAATGCAGCACTGGTTAGGGAAACTGCAGGTGAATTGAACTTGTCTGCTATTTTCATGTGCTTCACATGAACAGGTTTTTCAAGCTCATGTCAGAATGAAGCCACTCACTTTGTTTCCTGATGCATGATGCTATTTTTGGGCCAGACCAGAAGGGCCAGCCTCTGAGTGGGGCTCACTCTGCCTGCGGGTCTGCCTTGTATCAGCCTGGAGCAGTGCTGGCAAGGAGAAGGAGGCTCTTTCCTGGTCCTTGGCTCCAGCTGTTATGGTCAAATTGGAACTTGCATCACCAATTGAAAATGGGCTTGCTGCTGAATGGGTGACCCTGAGTCATCCCAAGAACTTGGTGGGTGGCATAAGGACCTTTCTTTGCACAGAGCAATGCTTCTTCTGGCTTTTATTTAAACTGGAGGCATTTGTCCTCCTCAAGGCTTTGCCCTGTAGTTGCAACTGATGACACAGCAAGCTGTGCACTGCTGCCCTGCTTAGTTCAGCCTGTGTTCACTCTCCCAAATATTTCATTTGTTATTTTTGGTGTGTTTCCACTTTTGTTCGGCTTCATCAAAGCACGCGGTCACTTGAAATGCACTGCACAGATGAATCTTTGGCATCTGGCTTTGCCTACATTTGGGGGCAGCTAGGCAAAATTGTTGCTCTGCAGGAGTGCAAAGATAATTCACCATCAGCGTTGCACATGGGGAGCAGCCATTCCCTGGATACAGGTCCCCTTAGTGCTCTGGTGTAACCACGTTCCTCCTTATTGCAAGCAACAGGAGAACCAGCATTGTCTTCCAACTGCCAGGTGAGCTGTCTCCTTCCCACTTCAGCCCCTGTAGGAAGTTCTTAGCAGCTGAGGATGTGGAGTTTCATCCCCCTGATGCTGATCTGTTTTGAGATGCCTCAAAGCACAATCAAAACCAGACCAAAACCCCCAAATGCTAGCCTAGTCACCTGAAACAAACTGAGGGATGTGAGGAGCGATGGCCTTTAATGCATGTGCTCTGAGCTCTCAAAAAGCCATCCTGGGCACGAAGCATCTCAGTATGAACAAGAGCAATTACTGTCCCTAAATCCTTACTTGAGAAAAGCTCTGGGTGTTTCATGGTTCAAATGATGCCTTTTTGTATGTTTGGACAGAAAAGGAATGGGTTTAGGAAAGCAAAGATCTGGCCCTGAGAGAAGCACTGCAGAGTTTAACTATGCACCTGTCTGCTGCCCCCATGGTTGGTAGCATCTGTGTAAATATATCTGTGCTTCCAGGAGCATGTTGTGAGTATGTGTCTACCTATCTTGGTGCAAGGTTATCACTGCTGTGTTTCAGGGTCTCCTGGATTAAAGGGTGGTGGTGGGTGGGCACTGTCGTGACCTGTTTAGGGTTTCTTTGCCCAGGTATGCTTGGGCAGGGGCGAAGCGTGACGGGGCTCCCTGCAGCAGAAGGGCTGTGTGCGAAGGTGGGGAGCGTCCCTTGAGCCACAGCTCTGGGCCCTCCCGGAGGCCAGCAGTGTTGATAGCGCAGTGACATCAGCTTTTCAGCCACTCTGGTTAAAAAGGTGTCTCTTTTCTACAGCTACAGCTATCACCCACCTTCAGAAAGGGCTGTGCAAGCCCAGCTGGGGAGCAGCTCTGCTGAAGTAAGCTCAAACCGGTCATAACAAAAATGAAAGTTTGTGAGTGTTGTTTTTGTGAGGGGGAGGGAAGAGGTTTCAGGCCCAACACCTAGGGAGAAACCAAGTGCAGAAAAACCTGCTTCACTCAGGAAGTGCCTAGGATAGGTGTCAGCACTGTGTGTGAACCTGGTGATGAGCAGAGCTGGAGAAAATAAGGGCCGTTGTGAAGTGAGGAAGGGTACCCTGGGTGGCTGCTAGCTGGGGGCAGAAAGGGGAGGAGGATGGGGACGGGGTTGTAAGGTGCAATAGCAGGGGGCTGTGCTGCCGAAGGTCCTTCGTGGCTCCATGGTTTTATGCCTGAAGGGCTGGATGTGCAGCCAGGACATACCCTAGGGCACCTCTCCCCCTCTGCAGCTCCTAATGTTAGCTCGGTGGAAGTTCACCCAGAGGAAGGGGTGAGTGGGGTTCAGCTTTGTCATGCTGTGCCGATGGCCGTGGCATGAGCTGAAAGCCTGGGGTAGCTGCTTGTAATACCCTGGTGCAGTTTGGGTGCCAGAACTGGAGACAGACCAGCTGGAGAAGAGCTTCTGAGCCTGAAAGTGTCTTCAAGTTCAACAAGCCATAACCATAACCCTTGCTAGCAAAATGCCATCAACGGAAATTACTTTGGTGGGGCTGGAGCACAGGTAAATCCACTGATGAGGCTCAGGAGATGTGGGTCGTAGCTACCTGGGGCTGGTGGGAAGCCCTGGGAGGTTCACTGGTCTCCACAGTGCAGGAGAGAGCACCAGCCTTTATCCTCTGGTCTCACCTTTCCTATAATGACTCTAAAAGGAGGAGCGGGCTCAAGGCAAGAGAAGTATTTTTGTTGTTGTTGTTTCAAATCAGACCTTATCCTGCCACTGAAGACAGCAAAGGTAGCAGTGGCTGGTGAGCCAAGCAAGCAGAGCCTAGAGGGGTGAGCTGCTGCCCATCGCAACAGGCAGTGTTCACAACTAAGGCATAACAGAGTCAAACACACTATCTTGAGAGCCCTGAGGGGTGGGAAGACAGAGCAGGGAGGGAAGCCACAAAGGAAACATGCATTGAGCACTCGTTCACTGCCAGAGCTGTAACCACACAGAGTTACCGTAGCAGCGACCATCAGCTTCATCTGATAAAAATAAGCAAGGAAGTCAAGTGTATGAGAGGGAGAGGGTGTCAGAAGCCAAGCATGAAAATGTCACAGCAGCTTTGCTTTTATTTTCAATATTTACTTCTTTATTCTGCCCTCAGCTGGCTTAGGAGCCCAGGTATTTCCTACTCCATCAGTCCCAGAGTGTGTCCTGCCACTAAGTACCTCTCTCCCACACATCCCACAGACCCGGGTGCCTTTATGGCCGCATGCTGGTGTGCACGACACCCTGCCATACCTGCTGGGAGCCACACGCGCACAGCCTACGGCTCTGCTGCGAGCTGCAGAGATGAAGCAGCAGCCAGCGCCTCAGCCAGCTACAGCGAGGCAGCTCCGCAGCATCTCTGGGGTCATGTCGGCTGATGCCTTTGGCTCTGGCCTGCAAAGGTGGGGATCAATATAAGGGAAAACACAGGAATAAAATCCCAGAGTGGTCACAGCCATGTAATAGCCTGCTCCTGCTGTGCTCCCAGCTGGGAGCAGCTCAGCTGGGGTGAGGAGATGGCCCGGGATTGCAGCTTTCTCCAGCTGTGTCGGGAGGAAAAAAGAGTGGCTGTATTACAGGGGGTTTGAACTCTTCCCCACAGGTTCTCTGCATTCGGAAGCATGAGCTGGGTGGGTTACAATCAGCTCAACAAATATTTGTCAAGCGCAAACCTCTGAGTGGGGTTTTACAACTCTTTTCCACTGCGGTTGTTGCCAGCGCTGTGGCTGTCAAGTCTGCTTTGGATGCTGCCTGCGGGGGTGAGGACCAACCCCTGCTTCAACGAGAGCCACGGCGGGATTTCCCCAAAAAACGGCGCCTGTTTGGTGGCTGGGGTGGCAACACCCCTGCGTCCCACGGGCCGGAGGTGAGCTGGTTGAACCTGGGTGGTTGGGCAAGCTGCAGAGGTGGAGGTGCTTGCCATGCATCCTCAGGTGGGGATACCCTTTCCAGTGTGCTGAAAGGGCTGTGCACGTGTGGGATTTGCCTCTCAGCCCCCCTACCCTCCCCTGCTCTGGCACCTGCAGCTTACTTTACTCTCCGCACAGCCTTTTAAGTAATTGGCACATTCTGACATTGTATTGGTGGGTTTAATTGGCGCTCCAGCTGATGGGATTTGGGATACCCTCACAAGAGGGGGAGGCACAGGGGGCTTTAGGGCAGGGTCTTGTGCGTAAACTTCCTCTGATGATGGGACTGAAGGGAGGCTTTGCAGGGGCTCATCAGTCCTCGCCAGGCTCAGCTGATCCACGCTCGGGTCATTATCCCCTGCACCCAAGGACAAAGGGACTTCATAGTGTTCAATCTCATGACCTGTCTATCCATGGGACGCTCAGCTGAGCTGAAATGGGATTTGCTAAAATCCGCAGTGCTCGGATGCCGATTCGTGGTTGGGTCTGCTGTGGGTGCCTGGGTGCGGTAGAGGGGAAAGCCTGCTGGCGTTCATATGGGGCAGGTGAGAGCCGTGCTGCGTGCCACCACACACCCCGCCGGTGCTCCTGGAGGGATGCCTGGGCTGTCCTGGCCCATTCCAGGGCCTTTCTGAGCTGCCCGGCAGGTGCTTGCTGCAGTGTTTCACAGACTGCAGCCTGCCCGTGTACTCTTCTCCACACAGCATCCTTTCTGGTTTTGACTGGTAGGAGCCAAAGAGATTTCTCCAGGGCCTCCACCGATCTCTGCCTTGCTTAATCTGAGCAGCTAAACCTCTGTAACTATTACTGATCTCTGTAAAATATGATTGGCCATAGTTTTCATGAAGTATAATATTTAACTTAAGTGAGTATTTGGTGCTTTATAGGGACTTGCCATCAGTGATTTCCGTACCTTTCTCTTCCAAAAACCTTAGACATTTATCTACAGGGGAGATTCCTGGGGTGGTGAAACTGCAGTCAGTTTTGAGGAAACCTGATCAGAAGAAATCTCCAGAGCCACTGCTCTCAGGAGAGATGGCTTATTTGGCTGAGTTTCACTCAGGCAGCCAGCAAAAAGCTTCCAGTTGCAGACCCTGTGATGCCACCTCCCACCCTGGCACTGGGCTAGTCATGCTGAACTGCCTCCGTCATAATTAAAACTTGGGTGTCTAGCCTGAAATAATTGTTTAGTCTCCTCCTGTACTCCGCAGAAGGAGGTAAACACCTCCAGAAGGTGATTCATTTTAACTGCCTATCTGGAAAGAATGAGTTCTTGGAGGTCCTCCGCTCTCACTAGCGAGAAGTTGTAGATAACCATGTAGTTTGCATGCTCGACTCTCAGGTAGCTGAAGCTAGGTGAGCTAAACCTCAACCCTAGTTTCTTTTGTGCTTTAGCCTTGTTGAGTTTGCCCCTTCACATGTCAATGCCTCCATTTCTGTAGCATAAAAAGGTTTATACATCCATGGCCAGCCATTCTGCATGCAGCCAGTGGACCAAGTTTGCCGTAAAATTCACATTCCTCAATTGCCAGAAAAAAATCCCCAAACCAGCAGGGCTTCAGTGACACAAAGTGACACAACAGGGTGAAAAAAAACCCAAGAGGGAATGGGAAGAATGAGGAAAACAAGGCAAGAGCGTGCCATGAAGACCATGGAGGTGGAAGGAGAGGTTGCGGGGGCAAAGCACATGCAGCTTGCACCACCTGCATGCTGCTTGTGTTGGCTTAACTTCAGGGAGGAGGGGAGGGAGGAAGGCAGGACCGGCCTCTGCCTCCCAGCCAGGTCCAGTTCAGGGACACATTCATTCCCACTCGCAACTCCCTAGCCCATGGACATCCCATTGACTTTGATCATGCTGAAAGTCAGGCATGTGCTGGAGATGCTACCCAACGTAGGCGGGAGCTTTCCAGAAGTGTGGCCATGTACTACAGGGCTCCCTTTAGCTTGGAAAATGTGGTTTAAATAGCACCAATCTCCCTTGGGGGGAAATTAGTTTAAAGTGTAAGAAAAGAGGGTTCCTCACCTCATTTTCTGAAGTGTCTGAACCCAAAATTAGCCAGAGAGGTTCACAAAACCTTCAACTTCATGAGGCTCATCCCACCTGAGCTGAGGAAAGCAGCTGGACCGAGAAGATTAAATACACTCCTCGTCTTTTGTCTCCAGCCCAGCTGTAGGGCCTGGTCCTGCTTGCTCCCTCACTCCCACATGTGTGGTTTCTCTCCTAGAGAAACCTCTGGCTGTAGGTGGGTCTTATGCAGTACTGCTATCTTCCTGTGTGCATTGGAGCTTTACTGTAACAAACAGCAGACAAACACAATCTACTGACCAGGAATCACCTGAATTATTCAGGAAAAGTTGTTCTTTCCACTCTAATTTTTCATAGTAAAATGTTGTGGACTAAAGTAATTCTCTTGAGCATTTTTCTGTTCCCATACATGCCAGTCCAAGTACTGTCAGCGGTGGCTCACCCATGCAGGTTGACTGGACTAGAGTCTTCCCACGGATTTCAAGGGGATGCTGGTCTTTCAACCTCCTCTGCTGGGGTCTTGCAACCAGTCTGTCCTACCAGGGAAGAAAATATGGGGACCACCAGCATGCTAGAGGAAACAGCAGCTTCCCCTGTCCCCTCACAAAACGCAAGCCCTGTAGCACCCTTTGAAATGTTTCATAGGCTGAACGCCCATGAACGGTGGTAAGTAGCAGATTGCCATTCGCCCTTCACCTGGCTGCAGATGCAGTGGTATGTGGTGATGTACGGGTAGTAAAACACTCTGCGAGCAGAGCAGATGAAAGCCACCATAAAAGCACGGTAGGAGAAGCATCGTTTGCAAGGACGGTATTTTCACTTAGCGTCTGTTGATGCCAGCCTAGCCATAACTAGAAAGACATGTGAGAAAATGATGCCTCTAAAGTTTTATTTCATGTCTTGCCTGCTATTTACCATGATATATAAAGACCCAGTCTAGAGCTACTTCAATGTTCAAGCGCTTAAAACGAAGGTGTGTGGAAGGGCTTGTAGTTTTAGGACCTATTTTCCTCACTTGCCTGCTTTGGTCCTTCAGACAAAAGCAAGCCTTAGGAAATGAGTGCTAAAGCTTTGCCCATGACCAAAATGCAGTGGAGGACTGGCGGGAGGACGCGTTACTGACAGGAGCTGATAACAAGCTGACTTTGCTAATTACTGTTTTTAAAGTCCAAAGTCACTGGAAAAAATGAGTAAAGTTATATTTTGCACACCAATGACAAGAAGAAAGTGCACTGGAATGTCTGAGTCACTGCTCTGAGCACTCCTAATTATACAGAGATATAGTTTTCATATGCTGTGTTACATATTACAAATGTGCAGAGATGCTTGGAGAAGCCTGGTGGCTGTCTTTATGCGTGTTGTTTACCAGAAGATTTGAGGCTGAGTGAGATGAACCCCAGTTAGAGGGGTTTTTTTTGGGGGTGGGTTTTGGTTTGGGTTTTGGTGGATTTTCTGTGGGGTTTTTTTTTTAGGTGATTTTATTTGTTTCACAGAAATTGGAGTGAAGTCTGAAACAAGCAAACTGAAATAGTAGGTAATTATTTTCTTCCAGCCCTGATGCACGGTCCAGCACAGGTGGGAGCGTGGTTCACCCACCCAGCCGCTTCATGCATGTGTGCTTCATGCAAGCACACACATGCGATGTGCCTTTTACCCTATGTCTGTATGGTGCCTGGCTTGAAACCTGCCATGGTGCTTGGTCCCTTGGGAGTTTCTCTAACCCAGATAACAATTTTGTTCTCTGTGTCTGTACCAGCCCCTTGCCGGCAGCCTAAGTGGCACATGGAAAGCAACCGCTGGTCCAAACTTCCAGACCAAACTGAGGCGGTTGCACCAGTCAGGGCATGGCTGGTCTCCGCTGATGGTGAGCCCTCATCGAGGGGCAGCGGATCTGGGGACGTCCATCTGGCATCCTGGTGCTTCTGGGTGGTGCATGCCGGAGGTACAGCTGCCTCTGCAAGAGGATGCTGCTCTGGTAGGTCCTGGACTGTATCTGCCAGCCCTGGGTAGGTGCCTCAGGCACCCAAAAGCATCTCAGAAGGCAGTAGGTACCTACATACAGGTTTCCGTGTACCTCCTCGGCCATCACATGGGCTTCCTGGGCAATCCCAGGGCAACAAGCGTGTGGGCTCTGCTATAAGCCAAGTATCCTACAGGGCATGTGGACCAGGAGCTGGAGAGCCAGTGCCAGTCTGCACTGAGAGGTGTAAAGATGCCCTTTTGCCGAGTGACCTCCTGGGATGCTGGTCCCGAGGCTGTGGGCAGAGTTCGATATCAAAGGCAGTGCCAGCCCCCGTAATTGGGCACGCTGATAATACTTTTCCTGGATTACCTTTGCACCCATGTGACTGAGCTTTCTCAACAAATCATGAGAGGAATGAAGGAGCTGAGGCCTCATTAAAAAAACAACCACACAACAGGGCTTGTGACAGGTAGCTGGTGTCTCTAGCACAATTACCTGCTAAGCGTAAGGCTTTGGAAAAATCCAGCGTGGAAAGGGTTAGGAGCTCAGTTGCGTAATTCCTTTAATAGGCTGTCTTGTCATAAACTATATCATAAACAGGCAGGAGCGGGGGCAGGAGGACAGGAAGGAGGAGGAGGAGGAGGAGGATGGAAGGCTCCTCATAGCCTCCACAGGCTGAGGAGGCTGTAGGTCGTTTGCTGGGTGGTGACTAATGTCGTTATCTATTTTTCCCCCCCTTGAAGTGGTAATGTTTCATCTGCGTTTTGGCCTCTTTATGCTTTTGTTCAAAACATGCCTGTTTGCCTTTTTCTTCTCATTCCCCATCGCCCCACTCCCTTGAGATGGGAGGGATGAACGGGGCAGCTCCTGGGCTCCCTGAGGACAAAGATGTGCAACATCACGCGGTGGGCTGGGAGCGAGGGGGATGTATCCATCTGGGAAGAAAAACGGCAGTTTATGAGTTTTGGACCCCAGGTTTGTATCCTCTCCAGCACAGCTGGCAGTGTCTGCAGCAAGGAACTCAACTCCTCCTGCTTCACTGCCATCAAAATTTCCCTGGCCCACAAGCAGATGCATAAAGAGAGGCCAACACTGCATTGCAACGAGGGTTTGGGTTTTTTATTACGTAACCTCCCATGAAAATAATGCCTGTTGGATGGACTGGCTTTCTGCTGGCCCAGGCTCCCAGGAAACACAGTGGCGGGGACCCTGTGCCTCCTCAGCTCCCGAGGCAGAGGGTGGCTGACGACTAGAGCTGCTAATTGTTGCGGGGAGCTGAAATGACAGGCAATTAGTCACTGGTGCAGTGGCCAAGCCCCATTGAATGCGTCTGGTAAGCTGGTGTCCCAGGTTGCTTGGTTTAGTCCCCATGGGTCTGGCTTTCCACTGCACCAGGGTTGTTTTTTTTTAGAGCATTCATATTTTCCATCCTGTGGCGGGGATGGTGCCTGCTTATTAGTCTATTAGGAGAGATGCACTCAGGCATGGGTGCCAGAAGGAGGGCTGGAGGTGCCTTGGCTGCACCCGTGCTTTCCAACAAAGTCCTAGGAGAGCAATGGGCAAGGGGAGGGCAGCATCGCCCGGTGGCAATTGCACGTGCAGGGACATACCCATGTGTGTAGGAGCATCTCAGCCTCTTGTGTTTGCACACACATGTGTCTGCACTCGTGTATGTGCGGATGTTCAGCTAGCTCGTTGCGAGACAAGGTTTTCCCCATGGTACACAGTGCTGGGAGGGTGTGTGAGCACGTGTGTGTGGGGTCACCAGGTCTTCCTCCTGCTCCCCAGGGTGCACCAGAGTAAAGCAGGCCTGGTTTATCTTGTGGGGAAAAAATCTAACCAGCTTGAATGACATAAGAAGTGATCTGAAACATAGGGCTGAGGCACAGTTAAGCGTAAGAAAAAATAATAGGAGCTTCCTGGTAATGGCACCCTGGGGCCTGGGTTGTTTTATGGTGGCAGGTCAGTGCCATGAGACAGGCAAGGAGGGAGGGAAGGGGGCCCCCTCTCCCAGCTCGTGCCCACTTTTCCCCTTTTGGGAAGAAGTTGCTTTTGTATTTTACATCCAAACACTGTTCTCCCAGCTGCCACCCCAAGCTGAACATTTTACTCTTCTCTTTGAGGGGGACAAGGAGGGGGGTTGAACTGTGAGCCTGGATGCAAAGGTGCAAATTCAGCTTCAGCAATGCGGATGACACCGAAGGAGCTGCAGTTCCTCCTGCTTCTGGAGGGATAATTAATCCCCGGAGGAGGCCGCATGGCTGCTGTTTTGGGGAACCAGTTTACAAGTCGGGGACTAGAGCATTAAGGACCAGCTATCAGAGGCAGCCGGGGGTGCAGAAAGAGAGGAAGACTTCAATTTAAACGAGCATTTGAAGCTTGGGGCTGGCGCGGCTGCACTTGTGAGAGGGAATGGAGGGGGGATCTAATTTTTAAATAAGCACCGTCCTACCTCTGCCTTGTGCCAGCCGCCCCGCACCCCCGTAACAGTCTCCTTACCACGATGCAGAAGGGAAAAAAAAAAGAATAAAAAGAGAACGGGGAAATTCTTGAGATTCTTTCCAATGGAAAAAATGTCTCCACTTATCACTCAGTGTCAACAGTGGCAGACACCTGTGTTTAAACACCCAACGACGAGTGGCAAGCCAAAAGGTAACCTAAAGCCTCTGCTTCCACCTCCTCGCACGCACACAAGTGGGACAATGGACTTGGATGCCTCTCCATCAGCCCGGCGGGGTTGGCCAGCATCTCAAAGCCATGTGAAGGCAAGCTCAGAGGTGGCAAAGCTGGCAGCATGCTGCGGTCAGGAAATGCCTGCAGCCTGGCTGCCGGCCTGAGGCATTATCGTGTGTTCCTTAATTAGACTGTCACCTACTTATCCCTCCCTCCTCCCTGTCCTCCTCAAACTCTTGCTTCATCACATGCAGGGGTAAGCTGTGGCATTTGCTATTTTCCTGGCCGGCCAGCCTGTGTGGGAAGCTCAGGAAGGAGAATGAAGAACGTGGCACAATGTGGTGGGTAAGCACTGGGAAACCTAGCATACACTTCCCCCGGTCTGGGGATGCATGGAGTCTATAGTCTGGGGCGAAGCGATGCTCTGTGAGCGGCAGGGTTATTTGCTCTCGTGGTGCCACAGCATGTCCCCTCATGCTGGTACACCTGAGCCACGTGCTGCCCATCTTCACCTGCTGGGAATACCAGGCACTTCACATACTTGCTGCATGGAGATTTCTTGGTCAGCCCATCAGAGCTCCTGTTCTTCCCACTGCCCCATCCATCACTCTCACTGCTAACCAGTACCAATGAAGCAGAGGGCCCAAAGAGACTTTCCTCCATTCCCTTCCTACCTTCTCTCAAGTTCTTGTCCATGAAAAATACCAAAATTTGGGGGAAGAGAACCTCCAAACGTTACAGAAGCCTTGTGTTTTCCAAGTCCTATGCAATGCTAAGGTGTTGGTAGGAAGTCACTCCACGTGACAGTCTGGTCAGGGGAACGCCTACTTCCCATCCCTCAGTCCTCACCCGTTCCCTGTGTGATCTTGAGCAAGCTGCTTATCTTCTACATTAATTTCTTAATTAATGCTTAATTTCAGCTTGATTCCTACAGGTGAAGAACAGAAATAACACTGAAGCCCATTTGTAGAGCGTGCAGAAATACCCTGCACGTGAACACATAGAGATGGTCATGATTACTGAACATAGAACCATATGAACATAGAATCATAGAATGGTTTGGGTTGGAAGAGACCTTTAAAGGTCATCTAGTCCACCCCCCCTGCAATGAACATGTATCACCAGACATCACTGAAATCCATCGTGTTTTCTTCCTTATTTCTATTGCTGCTGCTCTTCTTTTGGCTTGGTTAGTGATAATGCTACTGAGATGTTTTCTAAACAGTTTTTAAACAGCAAAAAAAAAAATTTCTCTTGCAGTCAGTAGTAGTTAATTTATCATGCTAGGAAGATGCATCTTGCTTAAGGTCCATGCATCCCACAGCACCTAAGCCACCAGAATGGAAAAGTTGGCTCACACGTTCCTTCCAAGACCTGGTTCATCCTGGCTGATGCTTGTTACCTGAAGTGCTTGGATTTGCTCTGTAGTCACTCTCAGCACCTCGCACAGCAACGCAGATGCTCCAGAGGAGTATGTGTAAGTTTGGTGGGTTGAAATGTTCTCTAAAAGGAGAGGTCCTTTCCCAGCATAGGTTTAACTGTTTAAAGTGGGACTCCTCTGGTCCAGGCCCACAATGCAGCCCATTTGTTTTGCTAATGGAGTTGAAAACAGTGGGTTTTAGCTAGCATCGCTGCTTCATTTGGAGAAGTGATTTTTTTCTCACGTTATCCAATGTTTTTCCTCAAATCAATCCACTCAGCAGTGTCCCCTAAGCACTGCATAATTCAGCATCATTTGGTGCCTGTAATGCTACAATTACTCTTCAAGGCTCATTTGCTTCAAGGTCTTCAGGCTGTAAAGTTATGGGAGGGTGGTTAGTTGATTTTCAGGAATGTCTACTCTCTGGCAGGGGCTGGAGAAGGAACGGAAAAGAAATGCATGCAAATTCAATGACATAGCAGGAACTTCAGAGGCATTTCAACACAGTGATACCCACAGGCAAAGAAACCGTAATTGTTCAGGGGAAATACGGCCTTGCCAACTTCGATGATTTTATCAGGAGTCTCGTAATTTCCAGTGTCCTTAAAAGCCCAGCTGCTGGAGTCATCCCATTGTCGGGCAGTCTCAGCTTCCTTTTAAATGAAAAGGAATGTTTCCAGACTTTTTTTTTTCCAGAGAAAACCTTGAAAAAGTAAAGTATGCTGAAGGTTCAGAAATGGAAGGAAAAAAGAACCCAGGTCATATTAAAAACAAGCACAAAACCAACACAGAAATGCACGATCAAAAACATGCTCACTTAGTGGATTTTTTTGGAAAAACTCAATGCCAATACCAAATCTATTGCCATTTTTATCTGGACACCTGGTTTGCAGACACTTGTGCTTGGCTGTCCCAGCCTTGTACCCTTGCCTCGCAAAGACTCAGGTGGCTCCAGGATAGGACAGGAGGAGATGCTGGGGCTACACCCCTTGCTTTTTTTTCTTCTCTTCGCATTTTCATTTGTGACTTGTAGTTCTCCAGCTCTCAGGAGCATTGTCAGCCCTAAAAGCGTGTGTGCCCTGGCACAAATGCTTGTTGCTTTGCTACTGGATGTATCAACTACTTGTATATCGCCTTCGCACAATTCCTGCTTAGGTATTCCCTGCTGCCTGGCACAGCAAGCCCTTACAGCATAGATGATGGTGGCATCCAGCGTGGCCCACTGTCCTGCATCACCTCCACCTCTCTGTGCAGTGGCTTAGCCCACCTGGTGTTGCTCTGCTCCCTGAAGGCACTGCTCTCTTCCACGTTTCCATCCAAGTTCACACCTACAGGGATGTCTTGGCACACATGCTGCCCGTGTTCCCTGGCCTCAGCTGGCACCTGGCTGCCCACACAGCTTTCCCCATTGTGAATATCATCCCAACCCCAGGGCCCATGCAGTACTGGGATCTGCTCCCTGGGTGTCTCACACGTGGGACAAGGGTGCGTGGGATGGCTGAGGACATTAGCTTCACCAGAGACAGTGAGAATTTGGTGAGACCTGAGGAGAGTTAACCTTCATGGGGAGGCTTGAAAGTGCTTTTGTAGGGGAGGAGCTGGCATGGACAGTTTTCTGAGAGCTAACGTAGTAGTGTGGAAAGTTGGCTGTGCTTTTTGCTCTCTGTCATGGCTGCAAAGTTAAAACCATGGTAAGCGTGGGGGAAGGTGGAAGGATTGTAGCTCCTCGGTGTTGTGGTAATGAGGTCAGGTGAGGGGATTAAAAACCAGCTGCAAAGGCATGGTTATGCTTGCAGGGTAACTGGGCCCTTAATTACGTGAGTAATCTTCCTGAGCGGGCTGGTGCAGATACAAGTGATGAGTAAGTACTGCAAGGTCACGTTTGCAAGAGGAGTGTAGGCTGGAGGGCCAGAAAAAGCCTGCACGTGGACTTGGAGGAGAGGCAAGGGAAGGAGAAAAGCAGGTGAGCAGCAGGGCGAGGGGAGGAGAGGAGTCGAGTCTGTCTTGGCCAGAGGACATCACCTGCCTTTCCTAGGAGGGTCATTATAAAGACCTGAGGTGGGATGCCTGAACTGAAAGTGAAGAGATTATCTTTTTTTAAGCAATGCACCTTTCCATTCAGAAAATGGCTTTTTTGTTAGAAGCCGTAAGTCTTTACAGCACCTTTCAGTAGCACCGTGAGTCTATTCCCTCATTCCTCAAAGCGGTCGCTTGAGCAAAGGTGGAGATAAGTATAGCCAGGGATGGCAAAACTTCACCTTTTTAGAAGCTTCACTCAGTACTGGATCAGCACCCAAAGGTTTCAGCACTTATTTTGAGCATGTTTGGACTTAACTGGGGCCTCCTGGCTCCTGGAGGCAAAAAATAAGCTTTGTCACAGCATTTGTTCTGCTTCCAACAGACTCGTGGCAATGCAAGCACAATGCCGCTTTCCTCCAGCCCTCTGAAATAGCCCTTTGGCTAACCAAGGAGCCTCCCCATGCATGGAAGCTGGTGACTTTAATCTTTTCCTGGCAAGCTGTTGGCTGGCACAGAGGAGGTACGTGTACGATGCTCTCTCCATAGCTATGCTGTTGGTCCAAAATACAAATCCCAAACTTCCAGAATGGATTTTGCTCTTTTTGTGTGTGGAAATATGAAGCGTTGCAGTTCTGCAGGCCACTTACAGAGCTGTAGCAGTTGTAACGTGAGGAACTGTTCAATGTGAAAACAAGATACTACAGTCTGAGCCCTTTTCCTCGCTACCTTTGTGCCAGCAGCGCTGTGAACACAGAGCACTGTGCAAGAAGGACTCCTGCGCCCTTCATGCAGCGCTGAGCTGTGATCCCCCTTTGCTCTTCATATTTCAGTGAAGTCTCTCTCTCTGTCTCAGTGCCTGCACGATTCTGCCAAAGGTTTGGATTCCTAATACTGCCAAAATGTCTTGCTGAAATCGAAGAGTGAAAATATTTCTGTTTCTGAAAGGACGCACGTTGCTGCTGACAAGGAGTGAACTCTTTCTTTCCATAGACAAAACCCCAAACGTCTGTTCTGGCTCTAAATAGATATTAGCTTCAGCCTAAGGAAAAGAGCAACGAATCAGGAAAGCCGAGTTTCCTGCAGAAAGCCCAATGTTTGCCTGTTCGGTAACAGAGTGCTAATTCCAGGAATAAAACAGCTGCTATCCTTGCACACAGGCAGTTGTCTCGGAATTTAAAGAGGAAATGAAACGGGGAAAGGAAACAAAACAAAACAACCCCTAAAACATCATGTATAAAACCATGCCACAGGTATAGAGAAGCAGAAGTTCTCATTCAACGAAGCATTACATGATTGCTCGATAGGTCAGCAAATAGTGCAGGTGAAATTCTGGGTCCTCTGAAGCTGACTGTCAAAATCTGGAGGCTGGGTCTTTCTCACAGACCAAGCTGTGCACGTGTACCTCATTTTGCCCAAAATGCTTAGTCTGCTTTCATGCTGTTTGTGGGAGAGATTGAGTCCTGATCCATGGAAAAACAGTGCCTGAGATGTAACCAGCACTAAGACAAGGCAGTCCCGCAAGTACAAGTTCAGAGGGACTTCAAAATCTAGGAAAAAGTGGTCACCAAGACAGTTTCTTCTACTGATTGAGTTGAAACAGAGAGTTTTCCGTGGGAACTTGCACAACCCCCATTACTTTACCATCTTGGTGCTTCATCATCTCTATTGCATTCATTCTTGTGCAGCCCTAGAAGATGCAGGTCTCTCCTGGCACAGGTGAAGAATATAATCAGAGAGATTTACTGGCATCCCTTAGCCTGGCTGGCCTTGTGTATAAAGGGCCTTTGTCTTCAGCTGCAGCTTAGAATGGGTGCAAGACTTTTTCCTAGTGTACTTCTGTCTCTGCCCCTTCCTCCCATCAAGACCAAAATGGCTTCTGCTGTATTTAGTAGGGATGCTGTGCAACACTGAAGAGCAACATCCTGAGGTAACCCCCAAAATGGCTTTTATTCATGCTGTGCTTCTTTTTGCTGAGGGCTCCTGTGTGCTCAGGAGTTGCTTCTAGCTTCCCTTTGCCATGTCTACTTTACCTTCCTGTCCTCTATTCTTCTCTCCTCCCCAAATTCCCTCGTGAGACTCCTGTTTTCTTCTCTCTCTCTTGACCTCTGCTTTGCTGTGCATCCCCACTGATGTGCGTGACCTGGGCAGGGAAGGCTGAAGGGGTCTGCTCTCTCCTCCCCTGGCACCTCGGGGTCCTGCTGGCATGCCCTCCCTTTGCAGGAGGCTCCTCTCCTTGCCTGTGCAGAAGGCATTGGGCCTTTTTGTGGCATGATGTGGATCTGTTTGCATCAGAAAACATAATGGCTCTGGAGAAGGGATTGCTTTGGACCAGCTGAGAAGCTGACATCCCTCAAAAGGCTTTAAAGTTCCTGTCATTGGGTCTACA
This sequence comes from Pandion haliaetus, assembly GCA_013401275.1. Taxonomy (NCBI): domain Eukaryota; kingdom Metazoa; phylum Chordata; class Aves; order Accipitriformes; family Pandionidae; genus Pandion; species Pandion haliaetus. Next base: position 78,459 of record VYZV01008199.1, on the reverse strand, counting down.
AGGACTTTGGAGTGCATTTGCATCTTCTAGATTGCCAGAGGAAAAAACCTTCCCCTGTCCTTTTTGCCTTTTCCACTGTGAGAAGATGCCTGCGGAGGGAGAAGCTGCACTCCCAGCCATCTGACTCCCCCTCTCTGTGCTGCTCCCGTGGCAGGAGGGGGGAAATCACCGACTTCACCGCACCTTTTGCTTTGCCTCCCTGCAAAGTGCCACCACTGGCAAGGAGCCGTGGCTGGGGCAGCCTGCTGGGATGCTTTGCTCTCTCTTCCTCTCTCCTGGCAGCCTCCTGACTGCATGGGAACAATGGGATGACGTGACCGGAGCCCTGTAAATACTAATTCCCCTTTGAGGCTATTGCACCAAACAGGAAGCTCAAACAACCCCAGAATAGAAATTCAGCCCTTGCTCTGCCCCTCAGCAGAGGCTGCTCCTGAAGAATGCCGCCTGCCAGATCGCCCCTCGCGTGGCCGAGCCACTCTGCCCCTTGTAGTGTTCCCCAGGCCCGGTGTTTTGACTGGACCATGCTCATGAGGTCCTACCTGGGACTGGCAGGCAGGTGGGTTTTGGAACATGCCTTGCCCTTGCAGAACTGAGGCTGGCAAGTGATTTTTCCTATGACGATGGGGATCTATTGGGAGGGTGGCAGGAGCCTTGGGAAGCTGAACTAGGAGGAGGTGACGCTGGTTTTGAGGACAGATCACGGAGGTGAGGCTGTGCTGTGCCTGCTCATGTTACCCCTGCTCTGAGGTGGGCTGCTTGTTGCCAGTATTACAAACATCACATTGACCTGCCAATAACCTACCCTCTCAAAACTCATTTTCCCTTTTGCACTGAACAGTGGGGCGTTAGCACATGAACTTGCAATGGCTGCTGGGCTGTTGTTGCCTCTGTAACACGTTTACTGGGACATCTATTGAAATCAATAGACGATTAGGAAGTACCCTGTAAGGAGTGAAATGTTGATCCAAGTGAGGATGCACCCCACGTGCCAGGTTTGGATGTGTCAACTGGATTGCAGGACCTCTGCTGAAGCAAAACTTTCATGCCTGCTCCCTTTTAAACTGCCCTGAGGGTTCAGAGCAACCCCCTTGCTCATCTTTCGTATTCGGTGTATTTGCAGTTCTTGTGAGTGGGCACGCTGCATTTAAATGAGGCTTTGGTCATCGTGACCTGCTGCTCCTCATCCTGCAGTCCTGTAGTCCAGCAGTGATGTGGCAGTGTTGGATTTTGGATGTGGAATATTAATTGGCGCTGAGCATGTGCGGGTCAGTGGTGCTGAGCTGGTGCAGAAGGATGGTGGTGCAGCACGGTATCGCATGTGGTCTCAAGGACAGGCACACCCTTTTCAGGAAAATCTTTTTGTCCCCCAAGCTTTGACTAGCTTTCTGTGAAATGAGGATAATGGGTCTCTACCTATTAGACTGAGCTGTTTGGAGCAGGTACCATCTCCTAGTGTTTGTGCAGTAACAAAGTCCCTTATGCTGGAAGTGGGGTATTACCTGCACCACTGAGCTCTGGTATAAAGGCAGGAGCCACGTTGTAGCCAGAGCTAAATCTTTGTTGACTTCAGTAGAAGGTGCTTGGGCTGGGAAGGGGCTTCCAAGAGACAGTTACAAGAAAGGTGTCCCAGCATGTGCGGATGAGTTCTCCCTTTGGGTGAAGAGGGATGCGATGATGCTTTCCTGGGGGATGTAGGTTGGCTTCCTAGCTCAGGGACCCCTCAAACTGCAAAGTTTCCTTGAAGACCGATGCACAGCTGGGCTCTGGCCATGCAGATGGACTATGGAGTTGTAGGCATGTCCTCCCCTGCCAACCTGTCTACCTGACACATGGCAGGTCTTGCCTCTACCCATCTTGAGCCTCTGCATTGGTGTCTATATTGCTTTAGGCTCTGCTGGGTTAGGAGAAGGGTTCAGAGGGCTGGGGACAGGCAAACGTGTTCGTTCCTTTGTGCCATTGACATGTTTTAGTACAGTTTTATCTGGTATTTCCTAGAGTTAGCCCTGGCCAGCTAAATGGAAGTAAAAATGGGGAAATCCACATGGAGGAAGAATACTAGATTTGGTAAGCTCCAGCCTGGCTTCTTGGATGGCTTCAGGCAGCCCTTTAAAGACCCATTTCTAGGGGCTTGCTCTGAAAATGGGGACATCCTGACCTGTGTTGGTTACAGAGGACACAGCTTTGCTTCACTTCCCTGACTGTCATCTGTGCTTCTGTCTCATTTCCATTGCTGTTCTTTAACTTTGGCCTTGCCACCTTCTGACTGCTCTCCAAAAATTGCAGTCATGATGATAACATGCTGCTTTCATCTGCAAAGCATGCTGGTACCTATTGATGAAAACACCCATAAGATACTACTGTACTGCTGGTAGGGGAAGGATTTTCTGCCTTGGCACGCAGGATCTGCCAGGCTTCCCTTGCATATGTAGGTAGTCAGGAGGGTCACCAAGCTTGCAAAGTTTCAAGATGCGAGCAAAGCTTCCTGATATTCCCAGTAACCATCTCTAATCATTATTTTAACTAGGGGAGAAGGGATTCAGCTTGTTACTTGTGTGAGACTGAAGGTGTATCTAGTTTTCAGCAAGCGGTTTGTAGGATAGTGGCCTTCTGGGAGTTAGGCTGAGATAAAAGAACACATCACTGCATCCTCCCATGGCTGTGCCTGAAGTTTCCAAGTTACACCACCATTTATTCTCAGCTTCTTGCCCACAGTGCTGCTGATAATGCATGTTTCCAGCTTCCATCATGCACAAGGTTAAACATGACATCTCCTGAAATGCTAAGTGACTTCTTCCCTGCACCCTCAAGGTGACGGGCTAGGAGCAGATCTGCTGAGGAGGAAAGAAAAAACACCTGAAGACAGGGAAATGTGTTTTTACACTCTGTTTCCGAGCTGAGATTGGAGGAGAAAAAGAGCAAGGACCGAGCTTCTGTGTAGCACGGTGATCTGTCAAGAGCAGTGGCAGCTGGGAACTGCATGGCTCAGGAGGCTGGGTAATGGGCTATGAAAGTCCTTCACCTCTGGGTTCACAGTGCTCATCCAGGCACTGGCCAGCAGTGAGGGAATGTTGTTGCTCTGGCAGAGCTGCTCAGTGGTTTCTGTGAAAATAAAAGGACGCGCTGCTGTTCTGACAAGCCCTATTCCTGTTGCGACTCCTAGCAAGTGCTTAGGGAACCAAGAACTAGTTTTGACAACACCGTTGCTGCCCCATAGGAAATTACTGGGAGAAACGGCTCCAACTAGACCAGCTGATACTGGTGTGCACCTGTGACTTGGGCACGCAAATGTTTTTTCTCATCTGTTTGGTGCCAGATACAGAAACGTGTGTGCTCAAATCAAAAGAACTGAAGAGATGGGCTGGGTATCAAAACCCAGTAACTGGATGGACTAGCAAGAGAAGATGTGAACGGGAGTGCATTCACATGAGCAGACCAAACCTTGTCAGTGGTAGCTGGGAGCCTGGAGAATTGTCTGAGATTACAATCAAGTCCCTGACAGTCCCTTCCTGGGAAAAAAAGATAACTTCATGTGTTGATGGAAACCACTACATGCTCTTGCTATCGGTACCTTATCAAAATGTTGCTGTGCCAGGTCCTGGAGAAATTTGCACCCAAGATAGAGAACTTTCTAGCTGAAGGATCGGCTGGCTTGAAGTTCAGAAAGGGAGCAGTATAAAAAACATTTGCTATTCAGGAGACCACTGGGAAGGTAGCATATGCTTTTGGTGAATTTGCAGGCATCAACAGTGACAAGGTGTAAGCCTCCCTGGGTAAGGCTGCAGTCAGCTGGAGGTGGTGAAAATGCTAAAAGGTTGGTGCAAAGTGTGACAGCCTCAGAGGCTGTGGGCAAGGAGTGAAATAATTGGCTTGACCTCGGGATAAGTGTCAGACAGGCTTGTGCTCAAACACCGGCTTGTTTCAAGAGACATTGGAAAAAAATGTTCAAAAGAACTACTGATGGAAAATCTTCAAGATGGTGCTTTGTAGCCCTCAGAGGATGGGAGAATAGTTAACTGCATGCTTCACTGATGAGACTGGCCTAAATGGACCTTTGCAGGAAGACTGATGAAAATTTTTAGGAAAGAGGTTCAGGGAGAAGACACGTTAGATCTAAAGAACTAATGTGGAAAGACAGATAGTGGTAGTATCCAGCTTGGAAAATACATTCCTGTGCAGATGTTACGAGGCTGCAGTGCTTTACCCTGCCTATGAATTTTAGGCACCTTGGCAATGCGGTGACAAGGAACTTTAAGCATTGCCTCAAAACCTGGTGTCAAGCTGGGCATGTTACCCTGCTCTAGCAAAACTCACCAGCTTTTAGAAAAGGTCACCACGCTGCAATGTAGTGTAAAATTAAAGTGGTGCTGCCTCGTTCAGGATCCTTGTACTGTGTGTGAGACAGGCACGGATAAAACCTGGCATTCCGAAGTTCTCTGAACTGGGAAGATAAGAGATGGCAAAGCACTAAGCCCATTCAAAGCATGGCTGCAGCCTGAATTTACAGCACCATCAGTGGTGATGGACGTCAGGGTGTGTGGGTTAAGGGATTGAAGTGTTGCAGCCAGAGTGAGCCAATGGGGCTGGCAGCTGCTGAGCAGGGCACCCTGGCAAAGCTGTGACCTGGTTGAAGAGCCTGGAAGCACACAGAGGTGGTGAAGGATGGAGGGAGATGGCTGACCACTGGCTTCTGCGTGTGTGTGTTTGCTGCCGGCGGTGCTGATACCTGGCTGTGGTGCACAGCATGAGGCAGGAGAGAAAGGATGGGACGCCCAACCTGTTGTGTGGGTGCAGGTGGTGGTCGCATCGGGGTTGGGGGAGCTGCTGTGAGCTAATGTCATGGACCAAAATCCTTCTGTCAGGAACCAGGGGAGGAGCTGGGGCCGTTTCATTTACCTTAACATCCCGTGCCAGCTCCCCAGAGCTCCTTGGGGCTTTCTGAGCCTTTGCACCGCATTATTGCAGTGACCTTTCTTGAATTCCTTTGGGCTCAGTATCACCACAGTCTACCCCTGTCTATATTGAAAATAGGATTACTTTCAACTTGCCACCTCAAGAGGCAAATTGGAGTCCACGGAGCAGGGTTTAAGCCGTTAAGGCATTCCTATTAATTAGTCTTCTTTCCAGCAAACTCCCTGGAAGCAGAGAAGGCAGAGAGGTAAGATGCAAAGACCCTCATCTCTGGGGTGGGGTCTGCCAGAATTGTTGGGGGTTTTTTTCAGTTTATTCTGCTTCTGAGGTATGTATGCTCCCCCCTGCCCCCCGCCCCCGCCATGGGGGGAAAGCAGGGTTTAGCAAACAAAGCCCTGTGAAAAGGGAGAGCCAGAAATAGAAAGGCTGTGAATATAGAAGCCCCAGGCAGTGTCTTCCTCTGCCTGGAAGAAGCTTTCCTTATTACAAAAGCCACTTTCTGACTGGCTCTCTGGTGGTCCTGAGTGGTTAGGGGAAAGCAAGGNCCTTTTTTTTTTTTTTTTTTTTTGAGGCACAGTAAAGACCTATTCATAAAAGAAGCAGCAGGAGAGAAGGTGGGGAAGGGAGGAGGAGGGAAACAAAGGGAAGCTGAGCCAGACCTTCTTTCACTCTATGAAAAGTCTTGGTATTAACCCTTTAACAGTGCTTTGAGTATCCTCAAGCCCTGAAAATCTGCTAATTAATCCACAGGTTGGTATAAGGGTGATAGGAAGATGGGAACTGAGTCCTGAAGGTTTTGGTGGGTTATCCATCACCAGTCTACACTCCCTTACCCATCCTGGCAGGCAACAGTGTGGTTTCCAGCAGGTGTATCCCTGCAAAGGACAGGTATTCTGGTGGGGAAAACTTCAAAGCTGTTTCAAGGAGGCTGGAAACTCTCCTACCTTTGAGTTTTGTTCCAAAAACTTGCCTGCTGGTTTGAACTTTCTGGACTGGGCCAGGAGTCTTCAATGAAACTGGCTCTATCAGTGAGAAACCAGTGAAAACTTTGCACAGGGCCCAATTTGGACTACGTTTTGCCAAAGAAATGCTCTGCTTGTGGTTGATCCTTATAAATAGAGGTGTTGGGACCAAGGAGAATGTTCCTGGGACATAACTTTGAATGGCTGAAAGGAGGCAAATCACCGGGAAACAGGCTTAGGGGAGATCTGGCAGTATAAGGCTACTAAATCTCACATGCTCATGTTAAGGGTATGGACATGATGTCCTCTCTGGAGACAGTATGACAAGTATTAAAGGGTTAAAAAAGGTCACAAGGCAGAGGGAGTTCTGGGCTTTCCAAAATGATGCTCAGTGTAGTTAAGTGGTGCCCACAGAAGACCAGATTCTGCAATGTTCCTGTGTCACTCCACATTTCAGGTTTTTTTTAAAGAAATATGCTCTATACGTTTGGGGGAAGTAATGGAAATTCATAGGAAACATGAAAAAGCTAGACTCAGACTGATTTCCAGGAATTTTCCTAAGAACAGGTTTTGATTTTCCAGGTAGCAGTAGTCAGTCACACAGTCACAGCATGCGTGTGCCTTCTAACATCCTAGTGCCTTCTCTGTTAACACCCTTCAGCTGAATTACATCTTAATATCAGATATGATAGGGTTACAACCACACTTGTTGTGCCTTAGGTGTCCCAACTGGCTTCAGAGGGACTGCCCCACACCAGCAGCAATACCTCTGTTCCCAGGAGAAAGGTTTGCAGAGATCCACCTTGGAACTGCAAACTCCAGACACAACTCCTCTTCCTCACTGACACCTTCCCAACTCTTGTGGCCCTGCTATATCTGAAGCAGAAGCCATGCTTGTGTCTTGATTCCTTACATGCAGGCCAGTAAGGCTCCGATGTGGGATACCATATGTGATGAGGAATAGGCGTGGGGCGAGCAAACCAAGCAGCTCCTGCAGAAAGCTCGGAGGGGATGTGGAGTTCATTACTTGTGTGCAAGTGGCTCGCTCCATAGGTTTGATCCACTGATGTTACACTTCTTGTTGATAATTTTCAACAGCAGGACACTGGGTAATTCAAGACCTGAAATAAGGGACATCTGAAAGGCATACAAACACATACCGTGTCTGTTGAGGTGCCATATAAGTTGCTCACCTGAATTACTTGCACTTAAAGCATATGAGAAATGTTTATGGCAGCTAAGTACAGTTAGAGCTTCTCAGGGTGATGGAATTGTTGAGGAAGGGTTAAGTAGAAACAATGGGATAAACCGGGTGAGGGGAAACCAGGCTGAATACCAGGAAAACATTTCTTTATGCTAAGGTCACTTGGGCTGCGAGACGGGGAAGTGGCAGCTCACCCGGGCTGCCTTCATGGGATGGCTGCGGGGTTGGGGATGCTGAGTGAAGAGGGATTGGGTTCTGTGGAGACGCTGGCTGCCTGGTGTGTGTTTTCTGCCTCCGAGTGCTCACGAGGGGCTGGAAAGGGAAATGTCCTAAGGCTTGTGCCCCCTGAGGGTTTTTACTGCAGCCCAGCAGCAGGGTTGGGGTCTGAAATAAGGAGGAAAACCAGGGAGTGAGTAAGGAAAAGGAGTGGCCTTAAAGGAATGCATTGGAACCGTTTCCCTGAATAGATGACAATCATTGCCCAGAAATATCTGCAAAGAGAGGTGTGAAAAGGATACCTTTGGCCATGAGTCAGGCTGATTAGGGATCCCTGTGGGGCAGAGCAAGACAGTAGGCTGGGGTTGTGCTCAGACTTGGCACTATGGTGCTTACGGCAGTTTCGGTTGTAACATCTTTCGGCAACCCCTACCCTGGTCAGGTCAGCACATCTGGAGAAAATTGTGCCTCTCTGCAGCCTGATTTTCTGCCATGGTGGAAGTAAAACGTGTTGGTTTAAATTGTAACTAGATAACCATAGGCGGCTGCAATGCAGATGTGCAAAATTAAGGTCTTGTGTGCAGATATGAGGGAGTTTTTCTGTCTGCGAGGAGGGTGGATCTAGATATAAAACACAGAATAAATACAGGATCTTGGAAGAATTATTTCCTTCATTTAGCTTTTGCAAGCATTCAGCCCTTTGTGCTGAAGACAGTTTACAACATGTAGGTAAAAGGAAATGAGGCTCCAATGAGACAGTGGAATATGCCCTAGCTTTTCTGTATTGTACCTTGCTACAAAAAATAACTTTGGAAAACTGATTTTGCTCTTGCTCTTAAAGTTTATGCAGAATATTTTTGGGTCAAGCCTTTTGTCATCCTTGGAAGGCTGTCCCAGCAGAGATGGTCTTTGTGTGCCGAAGCTTGACTCCTCCACCTTCTGAAAGGTTGCTGTCACAGCACAGAACAGAGATGGCTGACACCAAAATTAATTCTGCAGTAAATCACCTACCAGTCAGCTCACTCAGTTGTGCCCCTGAGCTAGTGCAAGTGGCACCCCAGTTACTAGAAATCCTCTTTAATTCTTCTTAGTTGTTAATTCAAGTATCAACTGAAGCTGCACAAGAAGAAAATGCAACGACCGACATTCATTACTTGAAGAAGTAACTTGGGAGACTTGTTCATGGTATATTTATACACTTGTGCACTGTGAAGGAGGCCACTAAGCTATTACCATTATCAGGACAACTGTAACCAGGAAACCTCAGAAAACCATCAAGTTATTTCAGTCCTTCTCTGAAGCTCTCAGAAGAGGAGGCCATATGGGAAAGGGATTTATCATTGAATGTGAAGGTATTGGCATCTGGTTTTGTTCTGGCCTGGGTATAAAACGTCTGAGGACAGATAGTATTTAAAGGTTACTTTGCCATATGAAATTGTGTGGTGGGGACTTGGTCTCGTCCCACTCCCTGATCTAACAGGCCTCCTTTAATTCAGCTTTACTAAAGATGTTGCTGCCTGAAAGGTGTTGGGGGGGAACTCAAGTCTCTTCCCTTTCTGCAGAGTCAGAGGTGAAGAACTGGTTGGGGTTGTTCACTTACAGGACTAATAGTGGCATCATTTCTACACTGTGTGTGGGGACAGTTGTTCAGTCTGTCCTTGGCTTGGCCTTCCCAGTCTCACTGGTGATGCTGATGGATCTGTGGTCTCAAGACCTGGATGCTCCCAACTGGTGACTGAGCAGCTCCTGAGAGACACTGAGTGCTGGCCGTGGGTGGTGAGCATGCCTTTTGTTAAAGACCATTAACCAGTCTAACTTTAACACTAAGAAATACAAATTGACACTTCCATACGGATATGCTGGCACTGCTGCGAGACCCCTACAGGGGCATGAGCCAAGAACAGCACAACCAACATTAGAAGGGATTGCGCTGGCTGAGAAAGCATTAGTGCAAATGTAGGTTTCACGTTTTCTGCCATTAGTGACACCAGGGCAACAGTATGCATGGCGAGGCATTGGATAGGGTCTGCTCAACCTGCCAGACCCTCCAACCTCCCCAGTACTCCCTCGAGAGCGGCTATGACTGCAGGCAGTGACTGAAAAGAAATGACGCAGTTAATGAACGAGAGGAAATCAAGGTGGTGAGATATACCTGTCATCTTAGCTGGTGGCACAGTGTGGATAAATGATGGTAGGGCAAACCAGCTGGCCCTGGCTAAAGCCACAGAGGGGGTCCTGGGGCAGCCTCGGAGAGCAGGCAGTGTTTGGCTGGATGCTGCACTACTTGATCATCACTTTGCTTTCTTGCTGGAAATCTTCCTCCTGCTTGGAGGTCCTCTCCGTCTCCCTTGGTTTTCCTTTCCATGTTGTAGTAATTCTGCTTGGGTGAGACAGAACTTGTTTTGCTTTTAACAGCAGAGGAAATCCACCAAACACTGTTAAAACTGGGATGCAATAAGCTTGTTCTGTAATGGTGAGTGGGTAGCTGCGAGACACTCGGGGGCTGTCTGGAGATGCTAGAGAAGAGTAAACAAGGATAGGAAGTCCCTACCCAAACAGAACCAAGAGCAGAGACCTAAACTACGGCTGAGTGAGTACAGAAAAGGCTTTGTGATATTGCACTAAGTTTAAAGGTTTGGCTTCATCACTGTGGAAGCCCCTCGTGGGGTTTCTAGGGAGAGGGAGCCCTAGGAAAGGGGGCTGAATGTCTTGAACCAAAATGTCCAACAGGATGGAAAGCACTCATGTTCCACAGAGGCCAGCTCCTAAACCCGGTAGAAATGATCTCCAGTGCCCTGTCAACTGGGGAAAGCAACTTACTGCAGCAGGATTACTACAGATCTTGAGATTTGCAAGGGAATGGCAGCATTTTATTTTGTTTCTCTTTCCTTTTTAATTCAGAGCAAAGTTGTTTCTCCCTCCTCCAACCACCAGACTGAAGTCCCAGTCTGGCTTACACCTGCAAAACCACGCTGACTTCAGTGTGTGAGCTGAATTTACCCTTTGGCCCTAAACCCCACGATAGTCGTGACACCTCAGTTCTGGGTTTGGCCCGCCCATATGAATGTACACTCACATTGCAGCCCTGGAAAGGGGGGGAGAAGTTGCTGCAACCTTGCTTTTTGGCCCTCCAGCTTTTGCTGATTTTCACGCAGCTCAGTTTGGCTTAACTCTATTCTAGCAAAGGCATCTGCATGCTAGCGTGGTAAATGGCAGTGTGGATTTTGGCCAAACTCCATTATGCAATAGAAAACGAGACACTGTAGCTGAGAGCAAGAGTTCAGGGCTTCAGAGACCCTACCATAGACTGTTTCATCCCAGGGACTTTTTTACAGGAAAGCCTGGTGGGTTATTTGTTTGCTTTCTGATATCTACTTACCCACCAAGGCGGTGCACGGAGAGCTTGGTCCCTGCAGCATGCACTTGTGCAGAGTGAGTGGAGACACTAATTTCCAGAGCCAGCTCTGGCTGGAAGCAGCTCTGAGTTTCCTGCACAGTGTGGTGAAGGAGCCCAGCCAGAAGCAGTGCTCTGGAAGCCGTAGGGCACAGCTAGTGCTAGTCCCGGTGAGGCTGTGCTCAGCCACAGCCACCAAGCTCAGCTGGAGGGTCGCTGAGCGCGGGGAGCTACATGGTGCTTTGGCACCAGCCCTCTGTGCTCCCTACGGTACCCATCCTGCCTGCTTGTCCCGGGGCATCCTCTTCCTCCTGTGCCTCAGACAACGGAGGATTAACCGGAGGAGCAAAGTGAAACGTTTTCTACCACCATGTGCTTCAAAAAGCTGTGGTCCTTATTCTACTTCTCAGTGTGGCGGGTGGTGTTGAGCAAGGAAAGCTGAATTCAGACAAATAACTGTATTCAGGCACCTGGGAAAGAGGGTTTAGGTATAGCTGTTTATAACTGATAAAACAGATTTCGTTGGCCTGATTTTTTTTCAGAGATGCTGAGCACATGTGGCCCATGTCTGACTGTACTTGTAGCATGGGCACTTGCCACTCTCAAGATCAGGGCATGAATGTGTTGGGCTAGCGGCCTGGACACCACAGCTCCTAGATCGGGAGCCCACCCTGAAAACCTTCCCATGGTAGTTCAAAGCATAAAACTTAGAGGTGGGAGGAAAGGCAACTGTTTTCAATCCTGTTCTCTGCTATGTTTTCTAGGCCTTTGTAGGACTCTCAAACTCTGAGAACAAGGCAGTCCAGACCTCTGGGTGATCAGCGTTCAAAATATTCTCCAGGCTGGCCTAAGACCTTCAACAGTCATTGATCTTTGGGTACCTGGATGAAGGAAATACAGACTTCTTGCACTGCAAGAAGGATGAGCTACAGGTTTTGATGGAGAACTGGGTTTGATTGGGAGGTTGGGTTGGACTGAAGTCTCCCTCTGACACAGACTTCCAGTACGACCACAGCTGTGTCACTTAATTTCTGGCCCTGCTGAATGCAGGGACAACACTGACTTCAACAGGATGGGAATTCAGCTAAATAGTTAAAAAAATACTATATATTTGAAGATTCCTCATAGGAAGTGACATCTATTGTTGGATCTGAGGTCTGTACAAGCTTGTGTCTTTGACACCAGGCAGCAGTGAGAGGTTGGCAATAAGGACGTAAAGAGCAAGGCATGTGTAGAACAATCACTTTTGAATTTTTTTTCATAATGCGCTTGACATCATCTTAGCAAATCTGGCATTTGAGTAATTTTGTTCTCTCTGTCCCTTCTTGGTTATCTCTTTGTTCCTGGTGAAAATGATTTGATGTGCAGCAAGGCCAATGCAGTGTTTCAAGCCTCCTCACCTCTGCCTGCCTTCCAGCATGGTAAGCAGCGTTATCACAAGCTTGAGTGAAGAGCCCTCCCTAGGCTTTGAATCAGATGCTTTCAGAACAAGCCCCGCGTTCCTGGGAATATTTAAAGCACATACAGGAGAGGGTTGGTTTTTTTTTTTTTTTTAGATCTGCAGTGACATTCCTCTGTTATCAACCTCCAGAGCTTGTTGCTTGCGTAGGAAGGAGAGCCGTGAACTGTCTAGGCATGTGATGTTCCACTCACTTAACCCTATCTCTTATCAGCACACACGAGGCTGCTGTGTGTGTCTCGTGGAGAGCTTTTCCATTGCCATCAGCAGCTCGTTTCTGCTCCTAAAGCTGCTTTTCATTTTATATATATCTGGCCCATTCCCCTCCCCGAGGTACTCATCCGTCTGTAACTGCAGCTACCTCATTTTCTTTGAAATCCCTTTTGCCCTGCCTGTTCCCGCAAGCCCAGGGCAGGCTATTCCACGTTGCTCTGGGGGCACTTGGGCACTGTCCTTCCCCACCTAATAGTTTTGGGAAGAGCCTTCTCTGAGGCAGTGACAGCAGCAGGTGCATGCTTCAGAGGACGCTGATGGGGAGGGTGACTGGTGGTGTGGGGAGCAGTTCCCTGCAGCCAAAAATCCCCCCCATGTGTCTCCCCTTAGCTTGACGGTGAGTGAAATTAAAGTACATGCAATAAGCAGGTATAAATATACAGGTAGATAGCGGTAGGGAATTATGTCCTTACAGGACATGGGATTAAGCAATGACTCCAAGGGCCAGACTTTGCCTCATGCATCGGTTGCAGCTCAGTTACCAGGATGGGCACCACTGGGACGTGTGGTAGTGCTTGCAGAACCTGACCCCTGAAGCAGTCCTTTGGAGAGACTGATTAAGACAACCAGGCCATAAAAAAAAAACCCAAAACCTAACAACTTCGGTATTTGTTTAAGAGATTAGATAAGCTGACAGAAATGCAGAAGATAATTGTTTACACACGCACACAGACATATACACCAGGAAGAAAATTCTTTTCCAAAAATAGCCACTTTTTATTTATAGCTTTTTTTTTTTTCTTTTCCTTTCTTCTGCGATGAAGCAGAACATTTACATAAGGGGCAAGGAGATCTGATGATGAATAACCATTTCTTGTGCAGACCAAAGTCTTCATTAGAACTGCCAGCAGGGATAGATGTCTGGGCCTAGTGGAGCACCAGAATTAGCAAGTATCATTTAACTGTCTGAAGTCTTTAACTAATGGTAGACAATCTCCTAGAAGTTCAGTGGGGTTTTTTCAAAGCATCTAAATGGTAACGGGCCTGATTTATTCAGTCTAAAAAGTTTCATGGGACAGAATCAAAGGCTTAGCTTGTGCCTGAGCTATACCCTATTCATTTTGGCTCCTGCTCCCATCCTCTTGATCACCTCCCAGCCAACAAGAAATGTATAATGCTGACACTGGGGGAGGTAGGGCTGTGCTGCTATCTGAATTTTATCGAGGGAGGAGCCAAGGCTTGCTGACTTTTGCTATTTTGCCATCTCCCGAAGGCTTTTTTGTAGACCTCTGTGAATATGTGCCTAAGGCACTGACCCAAGATCACTCAGAAAATTTTGGGCAGAGCAGAGAAGTGATGATGCTGCATTGCCAGGTCATCTCTATGTGCTGCTCCGAGATCAGAGTATGGACCTGTAGGGGACTTGCTTCCTTCTAGCACTGACTTCTGCTAAAATAAAGCAGCTGTTAACCAGGTAGCTGCCTTTCCTCTCCCAGTAGCTCAAAACCTCTTGTGCTGCCCTCACCTGCCTGGCAGGACATCCTTCTTCTTCATCATTTGGGGTCACAATGCCATTGCTTTGCAAAAAGGACTTTGCAGCCAGCAGGTAAGGGTGGCCCCAGGTGCTGAATGCGGTCTGGTTTCAGAGCTGCAGCAGTTGCCTGTGGCCACCTTACAGTAACCTTATTTTCTGCTCCAGCGTTGCTACCACATTTCTCTGTGGCAGATGTGCTTGTGGTGTCCTGAGTGCTGGACTGTGGCCTTGGAGGATGATGAAGGCAGAGGAGAAGGCTGGTTACAAAGGAGAAGCCTTGCTCTCTGCAGTGCACATAAACCCTTGGCAGATGCCACCGCCAGGAAGAGGATCATGGGAGAAAGGGCATGGCTGTTTAATGAGTTTTAGAAACATGTTCTTTAGCTTTGTGTGCATGTATTTTTAGTCTCATAGAGGACAGAACTAAACTTTGAACAAAAATAGCTCTCCACTTACATAACATCCTTGCTTACAAAACTCCCACAGCTTAAGCTCTCTGGAGGCTTCTGGAGCAGAGGGCTGTCAATCACATTGAAGCCATGACTCAGGTGCGTACGCGCATCTCGGCAATGCAAAGTCAAGATTTGCAGTGTTTACGCAGGATGCTCTGCACAAGGCATGTGGTGGCAAATGCAAAGCAGCATCCTAGCCCCACTGTCTCAAAGACAAGGCAAGGTGCTGACCAGAGCACTGAGATGCAGACGGGGCAGCGCGTCCCCTTTCTTCCCACTTGCCCGTGACCGGGCAGGGGGGAAGAAAGGATGAGGAAAGGGTTTTCATTCTATGGGTTCCTGGTTTTTATTTCATTTAGGTCTTCTTGAACAGTAGGCAGTCCAGACACTGAGCCTTTGCTCCCTGTTGCCTTGCAGTGGGAGTTGTTGGTCATCTGATACAGCCCAGTTTTAGTGCCCCTGCATCCCTGCCACTGCTGCGATTAACAGTCCTAGCCAAGAAGCTCTGGAGCTGAAGAGGTTTGGAGTCACAGCTCTCTCCTTGACCCTCTGCCTAGGACGGAGGCATACTCATGCTCTGGGGAAAGTTACCCAGTCACAGCCGGGGCTTCATTTATTCTGGTGATAAACAGGGGAGTGTAGTGTCAAGGGTGTTCATTCTTTCCATTTGCACTTTGAACATGCGTAGTTAGAGATTAGTAATGTGTCATCCTTTCTTCATCCTGTTTTCCCTTGGCAGCCATGCTGTACGTGGATGAGCCTGGGCAAGTAGGTGATACTGGTTTGTTTGCCAAAAGTAACATTACAGTGTGATAGCACATGTTGACTCTAAAGGACCAATTCTGCTGAACATGCTTGTTTTCCTGAGACACCAAGGTGGAATGGGTTTCGGTTAAAAATAACCGACCTCCCCATGCTAAGCCTATGCATTTCTTCCTGGGAAGCCATTTTTAAGCACAGATGGTCACCACATGCAATGGTTATCAAGGAGATCAAAGCTGGAAGCCCACTATGGGGATGAGCTGAATTCTTTCCTTTTGCTATCAGAGCTTCTCAAGTGGAACACCTTTTTGGTCATCCTCTGGTATGAGGGGGAATGTCTGTTTGGGGGGAATATGAGGGAACCATCGGGTCAATGGCAGACGTGCAGTGGTGGGTGTACGTGTGCATGCTTAGGAACAAACATTTACTGTGACGCTGATGGATTCTGAGAAAGCCATGGCTGTCCGCCGTGTCTCAAAATAGCTCATGAAAACAGGCAGCCTTACACTGCTTCCATACTCTGCGATGGAGATGTACAGCCCTGAAATGTAATTTGTTATGCAATTTACAGTTATCCTCCAGGGGCTTTAGAGCCCTAGTGAGAAGAGACAAGGAAAAACTAGGGACTAACTTTCTTTAGTGAGATAAATAGTAAATTGTTTTCCGAATGCCTTGGAGTGATTTTATTGGGAGTCTTACTCGACCTCAGAATACAGTGGTACGTTTATAGAAAGGTTATTTTTATCTTAGCTATGCGGAGGGTGGTGCTAAAACATCCATATTGTTAGTGACCATGAAAAGAGTATCTTCCAGTTCCCTGTCTTTTCAACAGCATCAGCTTTGGATGCTGTCGTAGATCAGGTCTCTCCCGTCTTTCTCACAGAGGCACACGTACACATCACACGTAAGGATGCATATATGGTCTATGGTCATATATGTCAGGGAGAAAGCATAGTCTAGCAGATAGGGCACTAGACAGATTTGCTTTCTACACTACTTTTCTTCAGTATATCAGTTCAGGTGTACTACTTGCCCACAGACTCAATGCTCTGACACCAAAATGTGGGGACCCCCACCGTGTGTCCCAGGTGTTCTGTGATGACAGGATCCATAGCTGCTCTGGAGGTGCCATCAGGTGGCCCTTATCTCTCATATAGCAAGGCTGAGTTATGTTGCATGCAGGAACCTTCATTTGCTTCCCACTTGCTTTGGCCTCAACCACCAGTCTGACATGTCTCATGCTGGCAGCTTCTACCTCCAGCTAATATATATATATTTTTTTTTTATTATTTTTTTTTAGAGAAGTTCAGACATTTCTGAAAATAAAGGTAGTGAAAATTCAGTGTTTTCCCCCAGTTAAAATTCTGGCAAGCTTCTTCTGGAGTAGCTCTAATATTCATACTGCTGGGAATTATGAAATTTGTTGGGGCCAGGTCTGGTTGCCAGCCTAGTACCTCTAGGTTATGCTATGTCAAACCTCTGTGGGGGGCAGTAATTTGCATATGCTTATATGGATTTTACAGAGAAATTCCCAGAAGATTTTATATGCTTTAAGCAAGTCCAAGCCAGGGACTGAGTAAGACTTTGGCAGCTGGCAGGTTTGTGTCCAAATACCTGAGTTGGAGTCAAGAAGACTTTCTTCCTGTGCTGTTAGTGTTCAACCTGTCAATACACAGACAAAGATCAAACAAAAATCCCCGAGAATATTAATAGACCTGTCTTCAGAGCGGAGTCTGAGTATGGTACAATAAAAAGGCAAATGGAGGGGCGTAAAGTGAAATCCTGAATTCTCATTCAGTGAGTGATCACGATCCAGAATAGGAACTGAATGTGGGAGGGGGAATTAGCCTGCCATCATGTAGTTGATGATTATGTGGTGCTACCTACACAGTGAGTTAAGGAGCACACTCCTGAGCATTTCACTTCATAGCCTAGGCAAAAGGAGCTGTCTTTCAGTGTGGGCTACTATGAATAACATGGCATGCACATGCCCCAGAGATGTGTACGATACCTCCTCTTTAGGGTGGCTTCCGTATTTTAGTGGATATGGGAATTTCTCTGCACATACAAACATAGTTACTTGTATTTATAAAAGCTGGCCCTGCTGGTACCTGTGCGAGAGGAGGGTGTGTGAGTAGGTTTATACCTCTGCAGAGCTCGATGCACGTGTCCCTGTATGCCCCGGTAGTTTGTGTTGGATGTTGACGAAGACCCCTGTTTTGTCCAAGTCCCACTGTAGTTGCTTAAATCTGTCCTGCAAGCTCCCTTGATACCTCATTGTTGGAGGAAACAGACCCCAAAGGCCTTTGGAAGCTCTTACTCCTATAGCTCTTCCCTAATGCTATCTTTTTCTGCGCAATTTGCTGTTTCCACAGCCTGGATAGAGTCCAGGATCTGAGAAGGTTTTGCTATTGATTTTTACAGAACCAAGATGTTGCCGTAGGTGTTCAACATCACTGCTGTAGCTGTGCAGCCTGACATCTCTGCCTAGGCAGGCTGTAGGAATAAACCCATTTACCCCAAAAGGCTTTTCCCCACTCACGCAGCACTCGTTGTGTCTGAGAGGACTTTCTATCCCTGAACAATGGCCTTTCCTAGGATGTTCAAAGTATTAGAAGAGGGCAGATTTTCATGCAAAAGCAAGTCACAGACAGATCTGATCCCTAGCACTTCATTACAAACAGGAGAACAGAATTAGCATGGAAATGTAATTCCCTTGCCCTCACTGAGTAATACCTTGAGTGCTTGCACAAGGGAGGCTAGTCAAAGGGCCAGTACCATCAGAAGCGGCACATGATGCACAACCAGCATCTTCTTTATTTAAAGCTCCACGTAACCGAATGAGCTTTTCTCAGCAGAGGAAAGGCAGATACGTGCTGAGTCTTGTTTGTACCCACAATGCCACGCACATGTTCCTAACTTTTTATAGAAACACTCTTGATTCTCTGGGTGTGGGTTGGTTTTGCGTTTTTTCTTCTGCGGGGATTTATCCCACCAGTTGGCCTAATCAGGTCCCAAAATTGAGTGATCATGGGAAGCTGCGCAGTGAAAATAACTCGTGAGAACCAAAAGAGAAAAATGCTTAGGACATCCAGGCTATTAATAAAAGCAAGTGTTGCAGAGCCCCATATAAGCTTGCTACATCAAGGACGCAGAAGTAGCCACCCAAACCATTTTGGCTCTTCCAGCTCACGTTGAAGTTGCGACATTTCGGCATCTGTTCTGTGCAAGAGGAGGTGGTGCAAACCTGCCCCGGGGGCACGGCTACAGCACAGCCTCCCTCCCGCTGAAACACTGGGGAGCACCCCGTGGCACCTCTCCTGTGGAGGCAGCAGGCTCGCTGGTGATTTTGGCATGGCTACACCTGCAGTTGGCTTTGGAGAATCTCGGCCTACAACATGGCCGTGTTTCTTCCACACTTACCCATGAACATGTACGCTTCTTTAATCCAGCGCCAAGATTCCTCCTTCTTCATAAAGTACTTGCAGCATTGATTTCCAATCTTTGCACTATGGGAGCAATAACTAACCAAGCTGTAATGTTTTCCATTGCATATTTAACTTTGTATGTACGGCGTGTCATTGCCAGAGTTTTTATTTTCATTTCTGCAGCCTGAGAAATGCATGCATGAGGTACATCTTTAGTGAAGGAACCCATTCAAAGTGATGCCTTCTCCACCACAACTTTAAAGATCAGCGCACGAACAAATTGCTGCGCTTCTGACAGAGTGCTGCTATTAATATAGGAAGAGGCTGTTTTACTGTGATCCACATCTTTCAGTCGGATCCCAGCCCCCACCGTGCGCTTCCCTCAGTATTGTGCTTATGCCAAATCAGCAAATGTTCAGAGAAACAGGATAGGCCACAGCTGTAAACCAGCGATGGCATCTTCTGCCTTGGGTTGTTGGGGTTTTTTTTAGTGTGAAAGACTGGAGTAGTGCAACATTGAAATTGCATTGGCTAAGATAATAAATGGATCAGACAAATATAGCTGGGCATATGCTGAGTGTGGGTATGGGTTTTTAATTTCCCTTCTTCAAACCAAGATCTATAATAAGATGTTTCCTGGCTTGTGTGTGAGTGTTTTTAATAGCTGCATTTTTTTTCTTGCTGGACACTTCTGGATGTGGCTCTACTAGCCAAGCCCTGCACAGTAGCTACAGTGAATATCGTTTTACAGCTCTGAGCTGAGAGTACAGTAGGTGTCATAAACTATACTGCAAGTCTGCTCTGTCAATGGGTGAGCACATTAGCAGCCTTTCTTTGCAGACTGAAGCAGCATCAGAGATGGCAGAGGAAAGAGGTTTTGCCTGCAGGAGAAAAGCACACTTCCTCACAGCTGGATGGCAGCTGTCGGGAGGGTGTGCTTTTGTTTTATCTGCCTCTGAAGTCATAACAGGTAGTGGGGTTGCTCCTTGATCTTCTCCCTCACCGATCCCAAATCCAGTCCAGTCTGCTCCCAGCTCTTCTCTGGGCACCAGTGGATCCCATGGCCATGCAGCAAACAGGAGCTGCTGCAGGATTAAGGGGCAGGGGGAGCTGGTAAGCAGAAGGCTTCACACGGTGTCACGCACAGGCACACCAGCAGCAGTTAGAGCCATGGACTTGCCCGAAACCACTCTTCACATAAGCTTTTCTGAGTCTGTACTGCATCCTTCATCTCTTAAGCTGAGCTAATTCAGATTTATATTCACCATCCTTGTCCCACAAAGGCCATGGCCTTACAAAGTCAGGCCATGCAGCAGCACAGAGCCCTGGCTGCTACTGACCAGGTTTCTCCATCTTTGCAAGAGCTGCTACGTTACCTACAGATAAAGTAGGGCCTCAGGGCTGAAGTGAGTTCTGTATGGTGACCACTCCTTGCACTGGAGTTTAAAGTACCTGCCAGCGGAGGCAGCTTATTAGAAGCCCTATGAAATGTATGTACTTGCTTAAAATCCCATCTTCACATGTCATTTGAACAATGAATCTCAGCTTTCACTTAAACAAAATGATCACATATCCAGTCTTAGCAGCTTTCACCTAGGTGGCTCAGAAACCTGAAGGTATACCCAAGCTACGCTCTTATTTTAATGCACAAGATTTATTTTTAAAGCCAGCATCATGGCTGGGAGAGGTCTGAATTGCAGCCGTCTTCAGACTGGAGCCAGTTCCCATGTCTCAGGTAGGACATTTCTAAGCCTCCTGCATAGTACTTGAACTTCAATTGGACATGAGTCAGCATCGTAATGATGTTATGAAAAAGGCAAACATCGTACTAGGAATGTGGTCTACAAGAAAAGGTCAAACTAGCTGGACCTGCTGAGACTGAAAGAAGAGAAAGCTGAGGGAAGGACATGTCTCCAGGGCACAACAGGCCATCCAAGAGAGGGAGACACATTTCTGCTGTCATACTAAGACATTTGCATCCCACCTCCGTGGGATCAAGTACGGGGATGTCCCTGATTGAAAAGGGACAAGGGAGCAGTCGTGGAGCATTAGCCCCTGCTCTGACAAAGACTTCAGTGGGGCAATATTTTACTTCTTCTGTATCTCTGATCCTCATCACAGGAATGGGAACATCACCATTGTTCTTCCAGTGTTAACAGAACAAGTAATCAGACCTCATAAATTCAGGGCCACGTCAGTCCGTCTGATATGTCAGTTGATAGCACTGAGTGGATGCGGAGTCAGGAGTCAGAAGTGGCTTTAGGAAAAACTGAGCATGAGTGCGGGCTCTCTGATGGGTGGAGAGGGACAGCACCCTCATCAGCTGTGGCTGTTTTCTTCTGCAGGCAATAACACACATTCCCCCTGGACCTTTGAAGCAGTTAATAGGGGACAGGGGAGGAAAATAGGACCAAAACCAAGCATTTCTATAGAGATACAATTCACGCCTGTGTCTTAAATACCAGCTCCCATTATGCTTTCGCCACTTTATCCCCAGTGTGATCCCAGCTCTGATGAGCTGAGCCCTAACAGGCCCTCTTTGCAGGGTGCGTGTGTAGGGCAGTATGTCTGGAATCAGCTTTACAAAGGGGGTCCGTCTCCCCCTTCCCTCCATATCGAGCCCAGCCGTGCTCAGCTGCTGGGACAAAGAGAGCTGGGAGCAACTGCAGGGGCAGCTGCGCCGCTGAGGCGCACACCCCTCCTGATCAGCTTTGGCTGGGGCTACCCCACCACCAGTCCCACGGCCATGCCACCGTCCCCAAGGCTCTGGGCTCAGCTGCCCATTTGTTAGGACTGGCTGCAGGCATGGCCGTAAGTGCTGGGGAAAGTGCTGCTGCTAGAAAGGTGGCTCAGCGGTGGATGCTGAAGAGGTTTAGCCCTTAGAGAAAGGACTTTTCCATGAAAGCTCCACGGGCTGGCTAACATACATAGTGTTTTACTGGGAGCTCTCACCTGCTCATCCTGCACTGTGACTGAAGCTGCAAGGATGCAAAATTCACATTACCCTGCGATATATTGAGAATTTGCCTCTGTTCCTCAGGCCTGTTGGGTACCAGGTCTACCTGGGCTTGCATTTCACCTTTGGGCTGAAATGTCCCATGGCCAGCTTGCTATCAGGAGCATATTCTGTCTGTGCTCAGCTGATTTATCACAACCTCAGTATTGCATCTGTCCTCATTTATTATCCTGTATACACCAGGTGGATGGGCCAGGGTGTCTCTGTGGCAGGAGCGAATCTTGGGCTGCAGGTGCATCCTCATCCTGGTACAAAAGGCTGGAGGCATGCGGCCGTAGCAGAGCCTCTGCCAGGGTGTACCAACATACTCTGCCTGCAAAGAGAGCACACCTCATTGCCTCAGTAGGCGCTCTAGAGACAGGCTTTTGCTCACAAACATGGTGTTTGTGTTCCCTTCCTCCAACAGCTCTCACTTCCCGGGCATTACCAACACATCCACGCATCCCTTTGCAACAGCAAACCAAGGCCCAAGGGGTCGTGCATGTCTCCCAGGTCACACAGTGACTTGCAGGTGTCTCTCTGTCCACACGGTCTGTGTTGGGCCCCTGTCTCTTCCTGTGGATGTGGTGCAACCCAGGAGTTAATATTGCGTGACACTTGCTAAATAACGCAGAGCTACCTCTGTTTTGGGAGGGTGCTTAGGAAATTCTTCCTGTTCAAATCAACCCGCAGCTGGCTGCTTTCCTCCTGTGCTGGCTTGTGCCGAGCGATCGCTTCCCATTTTTCTTGATTCCAGCTTCGCAGATGTGCATGGACACCTCACACCGGCCTGAGATCAAGCTTATGCAATGAGACCATTGCACCTGCGAAAGCCTGCATGCAAAAAAGGTCTTATATAACCAATAATTAGCTTTGCGATTACTTCTGTTGCTGCAGCAGCATCGTCTCCTCTCGGTATGTCAATCATCAGCTTCCCCCGGGGGACATCTCGGTTTTCCAGGAGGTTGCAAAGCTTTAATCGCATGCCACGGAAGAGGGACGTAGCACATAACCATCCATAAACCCTTCCTGACACCAAGCAAGATCAAAACTTGCTGGCGATGATATAGCAGGGCACAAGGCAGGCTACACTGCATGGTGCCTCACGTGCCCGAAGGGAGATGTGAGATGTTTTCCCCGTCTTTGGAGCAAGTGGGGTTGGTAGCAACATCCTTCCTCTCAAGCCGTGATGGCAGAAGGGGTTAATCCACCACTGACACCAAGTGCTAAAGTGTTTCATCTGGCAGCCGGTGCCAGGCGGTAATACACTTTCGACAGGGAGATATTATGTAAAATGGAGTGGTGACCCAAGGAGGTGTAATTAGCTCTGCTGTCACATAGGCAAGAACATGTTTGTACAGGTTATTTCCAATTTCAAGCAACACCTGCTCACTTGGTTTAACCAGATTTCTCAAATAGGGACTAATTAGCACTTCCTTGGAAGCCCAGCTCTCTCCAGGCAATGGCTTTACCTCTCAATCGGTATTCCTTCTGCAGGAAGGCACATTCATTACTAGATCAGGAAAAGCTGATGGAAGCAGGAAACCACTTTCATGCCTAAAACTAATTAAAGGAGAAGGCAGAGCTCACTAGATCTGGACTTCCTTGCTCATGCAAGCATCTATGCTGGAGTCTTCTGAGTGAACCTGTGCTGGGGGGGTGGGCCGGGCCCCCCCCCCCCCGTTTTTTTTTTCCAGGGGTAACTGTGCAAGGTGCTGACCATAGTTAGGTATTAACTACAGTTTGGGAGTTAATGGTGTTAATCGATGCTACTGCTTGTAGAGCAGCAGTCTAACCAACCCCTTCCTAAGGCAGAGGACTGTGATGAAGTTAATGAAGTTCCCAGTGGTTTCACGATGCTACAGGTGAGTATGCCCAGGCACAGGGTGTGTGTGAGTGGCCAGGGCAGTCCTCCCAGCTCAGCCCTTCATCCCTGCTACTAACCACCAGCTCTGCTGAAGCTTTATAGCAAAGAAATCCCTTTTGAAAATCTGTTTTCCTACGCTGCATGAAGGGATGAGATGTAGCCATCTAACTTGGCTGTCCCCAGCCCTGGCCTCCTTGTGAGAGGTGGGCATGACCCTTCTCATCCCATGACACGTTCCTGGAGGTGTTTCTGTTTCCTTTCAACACAGTTATCCACGAAATCAATCAGCTTTGACAGCTGCAGTTTGGTGGCTTCTACAGCACTGCAGTCTTTAGGAAAAGATGCATTTTTGGGAAGTGATTTGTACTGAATTGACTCCCTTGCAGTCTGACGTGCACTGTCCACAGAGCAGCAGGTGAGAAGGCATGGCCAGTCCCACCTTCCCCATGTTTGAGGCCATGCAACCACACCTCATCCCTCATGCACCGAGTCTGTTAGCTTGTTTTTTGGCTAATACATGTCTTCCAGGCAGCTATCCAAGCTGGCTTGGACCATCTCAAAAGATGGAGACTCTGCTGTTTCCTTTGGCGTTTGCCTCCGAATCTCAAGCTTGCGCTGTTGATGTATTTCTAACTTAGTTTGTCCAGCTTCGGTCTACAGCTTTTACTTTTTGTTATCTCTTTTTCTGACAGAGCCTTTTAGTGCCTGGAGTTATGTCCTCGTGCACTGTAATTCAATCCACTGTCTCAATAAGATAGACGACTCTCCGGATGCCTCCCTATAGGCGTCTTCTCCAGCTCTGAAGCTGCTTTTGGGGCCTGGTTCTGCCCTCTTCTCAATTTTACTGTGTCTTTTTGCAACCATGGGCACCAGGACACGGATGCTGTGTTTTAGCTTCAGGTTAAAAACTCTCCTGAATGTATATGTAAGGATCTCGTTAACACTTTGTGCTACAGCATCACTAGCTGTTCATCTGGTATTTCCCTGTACCTCCTTCCCTGCTTTCCTCTCCTAGCTGTATTGCACTGAACTCTTGTACACTAAAAGGAGCAGAAAGAGCATAATTTCAAACCTCATTTAAGGAAAGTAATTTTTTTCTCCTACCCAATCTATGTGGAACTTGCTGCCATAAAACAAAAGCAAGGTCAAGCAGGGAGAAATGTCCATAAATAACAAAGACATCTAGAGGAATAACCATATTTTATTGTTTTTTAAGAGCTTTCAGAGAGCTGTAAGTCCTTAAACCTTCTGGCAGTCTTAAATCCTGGGGGCTTTGGAGAAGTTCTGCCTTGGGAAGGTTGTTCAGGTGGGGTTGTGCAGTGAAACATCTGGCAGTGCTGATTGCCAGGCCAAGGTAGAGAAGGAAAAGGACCAACAGCCTGAGCCAGGATGGCAGCTCCTACGTATCTGTGCTTGTTCTCATGTCCCTTGGAAAGAGATGTGTGACCTTCCAGAGAACAGAAATCCCTATTGCCCAACTGACCTAGTTTATTTTCATGCATCATTTAACATGCCTTATAATATTTTATAGACTAATTTCTGTAACTCAACATTGAGCTATTATTTAATGAAATGATCCCCAACAGGGACCTTAGGAGAGCTAATTGTACATAAAAGCTTTGGGGGTGAGGTGGTAGGAAACATCCAGAAATGCTTTAAATACTGAATTTTGCCTCTCTTAATATTTAATTATTTATTTATTTTTAGCCTCGATTCTGGTTGCAATTCTGCAGATACACATTGGCAGTAATATTGATGAAATCTGTGGTGCCAGTGCAAGCCAGTAGCAGAATCAGGCCCAGAGAAGTAGCATTTTAATTTTTCTATGACCATTTTGCCAGCTGCAACCTTATTTTAATGGCATTAGTAGATGTATATGAAAAAAACGTTGTGGGAGACTTCTAAGAGGGGAAAAATTCAAGGAAGTCCCTTTATCAGTGGGTCTGAGTTGGATATGTTTCCAGGCAGCTCTGCTTGAGGTCTCCCTATGGATCTCTGTCCGTATCCGCAGCATCAGAAGGCTGGGCCATGGGTTGGGCAGTGCTGGAGGGAACCCCCTTGTGAGAAAGGAACATCTTCCAATTTATTATTTTTTACTGATTATTTCTCAGCACAAAATTTGCAAAATAAATATGATCCATTGGTTTTCGATGACCACTTGAATGCTTTGCAAAAATGTGATGAAGCATTATTTTATTATTATTTATATTCTTTATTATTTTATTATATCCAATTTCTCAGAAGACCTGCAAGTGTTACAGCAGACCCCAGGGAAGTCTAGTGTGTTGACACGACTCACAAAGGATCGCATGAAGTTGCCAGTCATGACTTTGCACGGGGTAGCAGGGAATGAAATGGAGCAAATCTTACCCTCCAGGACCTGGAAGACAAAGAAACTTAAGGAGCACCTGAGTGCTGTTGATGGCATGAAGTGCAAGAGGACATAGGAGCTCTGCCTTTTGTCCCACGGAGGCTTTTTAGCATGCCAATCACCATGAAATGATGACAACTTCCAGTACAGGCTGATGAGTAGTTATTTTTCCTGCTGCTGCTGAAGCCACTGGAAAAATCTAATTGATCCAGGATGCCACGTCAGAGCCTAATTCCCCTTTCTGCAAACACCCATATGCTCATGTTTAGTGCTTAATAAAAGGTAAGCTCCAGTCAATGGGAAAATGTGCTTAAGAGCTTTATTCGCTTTCTTAAGTGCTTTGCTGGGTCTGGCTCCATGCAATGTGTCAAGCACACATTAGCCTCATCTTTTATTGCTGTAATATAGAGAGCTCCTCAGAAATAACCCTTTCAACACAAAGGTAGGGTTTTTTTGGAGGGGAAGCCACCTTGTGCATATGCACTTACTAATAATGATATGCATTTGGGTGATGTTCTGGCTTTCTGCTCTGAGGAAATAAAGGGAGGGAAACATGATGGTCTTGGAGCAGGTACAAAGCTTTCAGATGCCTGGCTTGGATGAAGTTGCAGAAAGCATTTCTCTTTGTGTTGCAGGGCCTGGCAGCCTGGCAAGATAATAAAAGATAAAGCAAACTGTACGACAATGGAAAATGCTGAGCTCCCCAAGTAATTAAAGGTTGTGTAAGATGGTCGCATGGCTTGCAAGGATTATTAATACAGTCACGTTTACATTATATAAAGGGTAATTAAAATGCAGCCTGCTTACCATTGATTCCACCCCTTGCCTGGCATTCGTAGCAGCAGGGTGCACAGCCAGGCTGCAAAAGCAGCTCGGGAGGCAGCGACTGCCAGCGAAAGGAGAGGCTGCGGGGACGGGGACAGCATGCCCCAGACTGCGGGACCGCTGCTGTGCGGTGGCTTTGGACAAACCGCGGACTAATTGCCCTGAGCATTGTGTCCTCCCTCGCCAGCATGGGCAGGAGGGTTGGCGAGGGTGGGGAGCGGTGGGGTTATAAGCAACTCTTGATAGAAAGCTAAGCTGGCTGTGGATTGCAGATCAGTGCACCTGAAGAAACTTTGACAGGGGAACCTAAGAAAGCCGGGAGGTGAGGGATGTCTAACACAGAGGGAGGTCACTGGCTGCAGCCGCTGTGCAGCCGCGAGCCACCCTTAGCCCTAAGCAGGCTGCGTTGGTTTTGCCAGCCCCGCTCCACGCGGACAGGCAACCGAGCCCCGTGGGTACCACACGATGCTCTCCGGAGCGCGGGGTGGCACAGGTCGGTGAAGAGCAGCTTCCTGAGGCAGCGCAGAGCAGACACAGGCTGGCGATGACAGCTGGCCCCACTGCAGTTCCCAAAGCCCGGTTTTGTTAACAACGAGGCGTGAAAGATGGGAGTAGGCCTGGCTGTGGTTTTTCTGGCAGCCCCACCTCAAAGATGAAGGGCAGCCTCACTCCTGTGATGCCAAGAGGTGTCTGAAGCGATGCGTTATTTATGTGGAGGTTGCAGCGAGCATTTTCCACTAGTTCCCACAGCAGGGAGAGGTGAGGTGCCCAGACCAAGGAGAAAGGAGTGTAAACTCCGTGATGCCAGCTCCTGTGAGCCCTTGAACCCCTGGTTTGCATTTTCTATCGCATAAGGTACCTTTTGGTGCAGAAGAGGGGTTCAAGTGGAACTGGGGAGGCTCGGTCTCTGCAGGATGCTCTGCTTTTTGGAACTCTGTGCTGTCTGCTCCTGGCAGGGCTTGCAAAGGAAATGCCTCAAACCCACGTACAAGGCTGTTGGGATGCTGTGAGCACACCGAGTCTCTATGTTCCCGATTATTTCTCTGTGTTCCTGATTATTTCCCTGGGACTCCTATCCTCGGTGCAAGGGTGCTTCTCGGGCAGTGACAAAGGCAGCGCCTCCGAAGGAGCTGGAGATAAGAGTATACGCAAGAATGAGCTAGACCTACTGTTTTCTCCATGGAAACATGATTGGCACTCAGCTGTTAGGCCCAGTAAATCCAATTACATCTGTAGACAGAAATGTGTTTGGTTTTTTTTTTTTTAAAAAAAAAAAAGGCAAGCTGGTCTAAATGAAAGTACAACCATGTGCTGTAGAATTGTTAGTGCTATTTCTTTGGTTTTTACAGTCCCAACTACATCCCGTAGCCCTTGTGGAGTGTGCGTGTTGAGTGATGTTTCCCTGTGGTGCTGCTGCCCCGTGAAGCCGTGGTACACCATCCCTGCCCTGCCGTGGCAAACGCTGCCTGGTCCTAGCCCTGATCTTTCCTAGGGCAGACGAATTACAGGGCTGGACAGGCAGCCAACACCGAACATCTAAAGAGTGAAGTATTTCTAGAAAGTCAGTTTCCATGCAATGGCCTGAATAACCAAAACCTGAGCTCCTGGAGATGACAACCGGGAGCCTGTAACCTTCCTTCCAGCCACTCCTGCCCCAACAGCCCTCCAGTGGCTCATGAGAAATCACTTTTAAATACAGATTAGCATTGCTTGCCATTCAGGGGACCCTTTTTAAAGACATTTGAAGTACGCAGAGAAATGTCGTGAGGTGGGGAGGCTACAACCTGAGTTTGACAACCCTGGTTACAGATGGATGTCTGGCCCGAATAGCCACCATGAGCTTTCTCCCTGTGTTTTTATAATTCCCCATCCCCACAGGTGATGTGTTCTCCTTTGGTCTGGGAGTGAAAATAATGTCTCGCAGCTAAAAAGCTGCAACTGGAATCTGAACACAGCACTTTTCCGAAGAAACCCAGGCAAATTAAGACAAAAATTTCCCCCAACCTCAGCCCTACCCTTGACGCAGCATTTTAGCCCACCCAGCCTCCTCCATGCAGCCCTGGGTAGCATTGCCAGCACCTCCTGCTCCCCAGACCACCACGCCAGGCAGGGGAAAAGCCCTTCATGCCTCCTTGTCTCGTTTGCAGGTCATGGGGAGGAATCTGCCAGCAAAGCCGCAGACTTCAAAACCATTTTTTTCTCTCCATGGAAGGAATTGATTGCTTTAACTGCATGTTGTGGTGGGTATAATTTAGTTTCTTTTAATTGGCATCTCATCTGCGCTTCCTGCATTCCCTCGTGACTGGTTTGAGGTCTATTTTGCTCATTTAGTCCCTGGGTGGCAAACCTGTGGAGAAGTCAGGAGACGTGGATGGCTTTTCCAATGCCGCTACTGACTTTGCTTGACTGGCTTTTAGATGCTTATCCAAAATATGATTTGGTTCCTCCATCTGTAAAATGGAGGTTGTTGCTTTATCGCCCTTAAAAACTGCTCGGAGAGCTTGGGGTAGAAACCAGCCAGTGGGCTGCAAGTTGAGTGAATTTCTGCTTTTCAAATCCATGACAGTTTTCTCTTAATTCTGTGCTTTGAAATATAGAGAAGTATGGAAACATTCAACTGTTTTTTTTTTGGGGGGGGGTGGTTTTTAAAAGCTCTATAATTTTGGTATGGTGGAAAACTTAAAAATAAATTCTTCCCGCAACATTTTAGCCTTGCACTGGACCAAATCTTGAAGGAAGCAATATTGCTGTTGGTTATAATTGTCGAGCTTCGGCATTTCTCTGTTGTGGAAACCAAGTATCAGGGTTAGACGCAGGGTCTCATCCCAGCCATACTGTGCTTTCTCATCTCGGTTATTCCCGACTGAAAGCAATAAAATGCCTCTCATCCAAAAGGATACATTTCAGTCTCTTCGGGGAGGAAATACTACTCTGCGGTGAGAGGCAGCTCCTTCTGCAGAGGGGCATGCTGGCGCAGGCAACCAGGCACGCTCCTGCACGTTGAAGCACAGAGAGGAATCACCTGGCTTTTCCAGGTGGACTCCATCCCCAAAGGTCAAGCCTGATTGACTGCTTGGGAGAAGTCATCCCGCCCATCTTCACAGCAGCCGGCAGGTCCGGGTGTCATTCCATGGATTCAGGGTGAGGTGCATCACCCCCCGAATCACCAATGCCCTTTGCAGACCCTGGGCAGTCGGGGCTCCATCCCACTTCACCAGCAGTTGGAGCAACCCACAGCCTGGAGAAGCAGGGCGTTCATTCCGGGGATTGTCCACATCCTGCCCCAGTGGTGGGTCCAGGCTGGATGGAGACACCCTGGCCTGTGGCCTCAGGAGGCTCTCCCGTTACCCAGGTGGCCCCATGCAGGTAGTTTTGCTTAATGGTATTAAACAGAGGGTGATAATGTTACCTCGGGGATCAAGTGGTGGGCTTTGTACGGTGTGACCTGCAGCAGCAGCAGGAGCCTCTCATGCCACGGAGAGGCTTGGGATGTCACGGGGAGCCAGTGGGTAGGGGACAGATTTACTGAGGAAGGAGGCTAATGACCTGGAATGGGTGGACTGCTCACAATAAAATCCACCTCTTCTCAGGTGTCCAGCCCCTGTGTTTCGGCCCAAGGGCTTACTTTCATTTTGCAATATTTTAACTATTATTCTGGGGCCACCCCTGAATGTGCCAAAGCCATTCATGCCCTTCCTTCTCCTCTTACCCAGACCCATCGTCAGCTCAGGGCCACCTCTGAACCTGCCAAAGCCATTCATCCCCCTCCACGTCCTCTTGCCACTGCTTTCCACCACTCCCACGGCTGGAAATGAGCTCCACAGCTAAAAACAACCGGTTCAGAGGCGGCTGTGTGTCTGTGGCCGTGTGTGTCTGGGGCAGGGAGGGGGGGGAATCAAATATCAAATAACAAATCGGTGAGGCGGTATCAGGATCTGCTTGCTGACACGTGGGTGGAGGGGAGAAGGACAATGTGCCCAGCAGTTGCTAGCTCAGCTCTGGTGACGCCGGTGGCTTGTCCTGTGCCCTCCCCGCAAGGCTGGCCCCCGCCGGGGTGGGAGCCGCAGCTGCCTGCCATCCCCTCGCCAGGGCAGCCGG
The DNA here is from genome assembly GCA_013401275.1 of Pandion haliaetus. NCBI lineage: Eukaryota > Metazoa > Chordata > Aves > Accipitriformes > Pandionidae > Pandion > Pandion haliaetus. Next base: position 47,771 of record VYZV01008199.1, on the reverse strand, counting down.
GCTTTGGGCGGTGCATGGTGCATCCAGCTATAGAAAGAAGATGCTGTAAAGGGGAAGTTATAGTATATATATGTAGAAGTACATATATAGAGATATAAAGTGCCGCTCATCTCCATTGTCAGTCCAGCAAATGGCAATTTCAGCCGCATTAAACCATTAAATGAGCTGCTCCCTTAACTTCTGGGAAGGCAGCACAAATTTTGGGCGGGTTTCTGTCGGAAGGGAGGGCTGATGAACTTTTGATGAACCGGGGCTGGAAGCAGACAGTTGCTCCTATTGAATCAGCATCATGTAAGGCTGGCCTCATTAATGAATGTCAGAGACCCCGCCTGAATCAGAGGTTTCAGGCCTCTGCTTTTTCTTTTTTAATTGCATTTTCCAGAGTTCACAGGCCAGAGTAAGCGGGGAAATTTGTGATGGGTCAGAAATGGCTGTGGTTTGGAAAGAATTTCAGGCATCCTTCATGTGACCTCCTCCTCCTCCTCCTTGCACACAATTGTTGCTTTTAAAAGAAGCAGCGATAATGGGGGACCAGGGGATCTGCCTTGCAGAAATCTTGCCCTCAGCCCCGCCATTTGCAAATCCCTTCTTTGACCCATGGCAGGGAGCGGTCAGTGCTGCGGGAAGGGGGAGACGTCCAAGGGCAGGGGGCTGTCAGCCAGGCACCCCTCGATCCACTTTCCTGATGGAGCAGAGGAGCCAGAGCCTACAGCAGCAACGAGGCATTTTACGGTAGCAGCTTCAGAATTAGTCAGCCACGGCTCCTGTGCCATCGGCAGGGTTTGGAGTTAATCCGGAGCCGAGTCAAGGCTTGCAAGACACTGGGAGTGGATGGGACTCGCTCCCTTAACAGCCTGTTTGAAGACAAGGGCGGAAAGCCCCCTGACCCCCTTGCTGACTCAGCTGGCCCAGGCAGCTGGCCTAGTTAATCTTAAATAAGCCAATTAAGGCTGCACTTTAGGAATGCCTCTTAGCTGAAGGCTTGCTTGAATAATGGCTGCAAGGTTTAGCTAATAGTGCCCCAAATCCCAGCAGAGTGTTCCTTATCTAGAGGGTCAGTCATGCCCCCTCAGCTGTTCCTATGCTGTGGGCAGGACATGATTTAATTGAATCAAACCCACCAGGGAGTGAGTGGCAGCCCTGAGTCACCCAAGAGCCAGTGAGCCTGGAGCACAGCAGTGAGAGGAGCCGCTCAGGTCTGTTGGCTGCTAGGTAAGTTGTGATACAGCTCCCGTGCCTCAGTTTCCCCACCTGCAAAACCAGTGATGCTCCTGAAAGGTGCAGGACATTGCAGGGTGTCCTGCGATGAACATGCAGTAGTTGTAGCACTGGGTTAAATCAGGTGTGTCTTTGGGGGTCACGTGTTATCACCATGCACGGGGGGGGGCCCAAAGAGCTGTGCTTTTGAGCATCCAGCTGACAGCCCGGTGGTGATCTCCCCCTGAACTGTTTTTAGGCTTCCTGATGAAAAGGTGAAGCAAGGCATCCTCAGCTCCGGCTGACTGTCCTGCGCTTCCTGGCATGACTGTGGTTGGTAGGAAGTTTGACCCAGCAGAACAGGCAACTAACTATTACGCCTGCAAAACAAATTGCTTTCCTCGGGCCTGAGACCTGATGCCAGGGCTGGCCGCAGCTCACCTCTACCTGCGGTTCCCAGGCTGCAAAAACCTGCTCTAATTAAATCTAAGAGGCAAGATGATATGTAGGGACCCAGATCCTTACTTGGATGTTGTGCTGCAAAATAGGAGGGTGTTTGCAAGTGAGGGAGGGATGGGGATTTNCATTCATTTCTCACCTTCCCCCCCCCTTTTTTTTTTTTTTTTATTATTTTAATTGTAAGAAGAAAAGCTCCCTTCAAAGTATACCTCCTTGTGAATTTGTAGTCCTCCAACCCAGTATTTTATGATCTCAACAAGAAGCTCATAAAAACAAATGTTTGGGGGG
>VYZV01008199.1:2881-45716 GCA_013401275.1 Pandion haliaetus | reverse complement strand
GGGGGGGAAAGAGGGAGGGGAAGAAGGGTATAAAAGAGGCACCAGCAAGTCTCAAATGAAAACATGGAGTGAGGTTTCCTAAGGTGAGAGTTCCCATAGAAGGAGCTGAGCTGGCTCTGGAGGGGAGGATGCTCTTATGGGGTGCCTTGTGCTTGGGCTCTTCTCTACGCTGGTGGGTCAGGAGGCTTGGCAGCAGTGGCCAGGTTCTTTCAGCACAAGGGCATCCTGCGAAGGGGAGGAGACAATGGGCTTTGCTTCACCTGCTGGCAAAATCCTCATCCCAGGAGGGGCCTCAGTGGTCTGCGAGGGGATCACCTGGCTAGGAGAGGGAACAACTTGCTCGGAGGAGGCGTGGTTCTGGAGGATGCAGGTCTGTGTGTTGGAGTGGGGAGGGGAGATGCGTGCAAAAAGCTCAGAGCTTGGCATTTCTGCAGGGATTCAGTAAATGTATTTGGTTTCTGAACCCTTTCCAGCTCCAGAAGTTCAAAGGCCCTCTCCTGGATGGGGACAGGCTCTCCACTACCTGCATGTGGCAGAGATGTCACTCCTTAGACACTGAAGGCTAGGAATGGCAGGGCAGCGAACACTAAAAAACATGGAAATGTTTAAAACCTGGTATCCTGCAGTCTCCATTTGCATGTGAGGGAGGGGGAGTTATTTTTGTTAATTTTTTTTTTTTTTCTTTTTCCTTTTGCCCTCATCCTCCCCAAAGACTACACTGTATTTAAGGAGATGTTTTTACATGTTCTGGTTCAGCAGCCTCTGAGCACCTTCCCCTTCTGTGCTGCTGGCAAGGAGCAGGCTTTGCGCTGCAAAAGACCTGTTGGTGGGTCTGGTCTCCTGAGTGCACTCTGGCTATGTGGCTCAGCTGCCTACGCTCCAGGGAGCTTGAGCATCAAAGCTGCCGGTTTCTACTGTCTCGATAAAATCAGGGCTCCCTTCAGGAACATTAAAGCCAGTGAGGAACATCGGTCTGATCCTCCACTCTTTGGCTTAGTGTGGCTGATTTTTCCCTGTGTTAGTCTGCCATGTTTCTATGCTGGATTAGAGAGTCCCATCACTGTGTCCATGAAAGCAGATAAACTGCAACCAAACCACCTCCCCGGTTTGCCCGTGCCCTTCAGGGTTCTTCCTCCCTTCACAGCTTCTGGGCTATTCTCAACTTTTCAGTGTCCTTTTCAAATTGCAAACCTCAGCACCCAGTGCAATCAGTATGGGCTGGGTAAAATCCAGCCCTGCTTTCCCTCCTTACCACCCATCACCAACACATAAGGAGCTCATTTACCCCTTTTGCTACAGGGTTGTATTGGGAGCTTGGAGTTCCTTCTCTGCTCTGATGGGCTAAGGGGAGGTCTAATGTGTGCCTAGGACCTCTGGGTGCACAGGCAACTGTCCCCCAGAGCCAGCAGTGGTGGCCTGCAAGCCATGGCAGCAACGCTTGCTGTTCTCCAGGGCTGCTCTTTTAAGGCCATACAAGGATGTTGTCCCTAAAGGGGCATTAAGGACTCGCTCCTGACATAACAGCATGTCTTGCTTTTTGTTTTTTCTTTCTTCTTTTTTTAACTTATCAGTGTAAAGATGTGTAAGAGTGGCTCTTTCACAATTTGTGCTTTGGAAATGGGAAAAGTGTAATACTTTCCCCACACTTGCTGAATTTTTCTCAGTTTTTCCAAACCAAGAAATTTACCTCCCGGCCAATGTCCAGAATGGAAAATTTAGGATGAGTAAATATCTTTGACCATGTGTGGGGGTTTGGTTTTGATTTTGTTTGGTCTTTTTAAAGTTGCAGAGGGTGGCTGCCCTTTCCCCCTGACTCCTTGCGGTGCTGCAATGGGATGTCCCCATTTTGGGAGGCACAAGTTGATGTGATTCTCCTTGGTTTCCCCCACTCCCGACTCAGGGGGCTGTGACAGAAACCCCAGGGGATGACAACCTGTGTAATACTGACTGTGCGCACGCTGGGATAGGTGAGCTTGGGAGCAGCAGGGAGGCTGGGTGGGTCTGTGGCAGATACCATCTGTGCATTTATGTGCATGTATGCAGAAGTGTACATGTATAGAGCCATGAAGATGCGTGCTCTTCCCTGCACCACGCCCAGATGTGTATAGGAAGAAAGAAATAGACTTTTATAGGCTTTAACTGCTCTCTTACCCACGCATGTCCTCAGAAATATTAATTACTGAGTGTAAGCTGTTGGGAAATGGCTGCGTGAGTCCATCCATTTGCTGGTAGACTCATTTCCCCCGCATCCTTCCACCCCTGCATTTTAGAAAGGAAAGGGATTTATTATAAAGCAGCGTTGTGGAAAAAAGCTTCCTTAGAGAAACATGCTGGATGATCTGGGAAAGGCTTGAGTAATGGAGCTTTTTGTGGGCTAATAGAATAAAACGGCTCCACAAAAATATTATCGTTGGGAACATGAGCTGAAAAGGGAATGATTCATGTGAAATACGGGATGTGCCCGTATTTCATATGAATCAGTGCTATGCAAAGTGGGAGAAGGCTGGGGCAAGATGAGCACCTGAGACCTGCCCCTAAGCATGGAAAAGATAAAACACCTTTATTAAAGACCTCAGCAGGAGGTAGTAAGGAGGGTGAGATAGACTTGGGAAAAACACAGGACTGAGAGTCCCCAGGGCTAACGAGAAAGCCATGTTAGAAGCCTGGATGATTGCTGATAGCGTTACAATTAAGAACAAGCAGGCAGAATTTCCCATGATACTCCATGCAAGCTGAAACAAATTTCTTCACCTCTGTGCACCTACACTACCTCATCTAGGAACATGAGAAAAGAAACTGCTGCCAAAAGGGAGCTTTGTGGGCTAAATCTGCAGTTTCCTGGGAGCTACTGCTTCAGAGGAGACTTAGTGGAAGAGATTAGGGAGTGAGGAATCTGTGACCTAGTAATCTTTTTTTTTTTCCCTCTCTTTCTTAAGGAGAAATTACTCGCATCCACTATTTAATGTTTCACAGGCAGCAGAGCTTGTGCTTCTAACTCGCTAAGGGCTTCTGAAACCCACCCCTAATTTCTTCCCCGATGTTGCTGCTGGCTGAGGTGATGGGGGAGAAGTAGGAGGTTTGTCATTTGTGACATCTTCACTTGCTTTCTGCCTTGCCAGAGGCCTCATGGTAGCACTGATGTTACCTGGTGATGCATGCAAGCTGTGGGCCCCAGGGGACAGACAGGGCCAAAAAGCTGCCGTGTTTCCTCTCGCCGTACCTTTGAACATGCGCCTGTATATCGTGGCTGGGCTGTTCCTGCTTCTGACAGTCCCCTGAGGTACCATATTGCTGTGTTTGGGCTGGGACTTTCTGTCACACACTATATTTAGGTTGTGGATTTGCATTGTTAACTTGCGAGGCTTAATGAGGAGGAGGCTTGCTTGTTGCACCAAGCGTTCGCCTCTCATGGGCTGTGGCAGCATTTGAGTGTCTCTGTGTTGTGTGGTCAAGGATGCTGCAACAGGGGAGAGAAAATAAACACTGGGGTAAAAGCCTGTTTGACCTCTAAATAGAAGAGAGGCATCCTTTATTTAAAAAAAAAAAAAAGAAAAAAGAAAAAGAAAAAAGAAAGAAAAAATAAAAACCCAAACCTTCTTTATCACAGGTGGGGCTTGGACACCCACATGTCCAAACCCTTTGGCAGGTTATGGGTAACCCACTTGAAGGTCCCTGTGATGCCTCACTTCTTGGAGGTAGCACAAATATGATGCCACCAGGCAGGACTGGGGCTGTCAGATACTTGGGGGGATCTCTGACTGCCAGGACTACCCTTTCCCTGCACGCTTATGGCTTGAACTGCTTTGCAGGGTCTCTTGCTACAACAAAATGGTCTGGGTGACAAGATGGAAAAACTGGTCACCAGTGATTCACAGATAGATCCTAAAAATATATGGCCATTGTTCCTTCCCTTATAACCCAGCCGGGATGAGTTGTTTTACAGAGGAAGCAAGAAGATAAACAAACAATTCCAGCATGTAATGGTGAAGGCTGCGGTCCAACTCTTTTCAACTGCCTGAATTCGACTCCTAGATCCTCCTTTGCCATCAGGCTCTCCCTCTCCAGCTCCCTCTCTGAGCAGGAGGGCCAGGAAAGGTGGCTGAGGATGTCCCTGTCAAATGCTGGGCTGGGATACTGAATGTCGGGACATGCTGGGATGCTCGGGTCGTGATGCTTCTCCTCACCAGGTCACTGAGTCAGGGCTGGGGAAATGATGCATTGTGACGCTGGCATGGCCTCAGGAGCGGGAAACTGCCACGGATGGGAAGTCCCACTGGTGGGTGTCACCGATCTGGATGTGGTCCTTCCGCAGCATCTGGAAGGCCACCAGTGCCGCTGGCAACGTCTGAGGAGATGTTCGTGTGAAATGATCTTGTTGACCCCAGCCTGGCTCTACGGCTCCCATTTTCTGTGCTAATGGGGATATTCCTGTCTGGCTCAGGCTGAGCCACCTCTTTCTTCCCACCTCCCAGCATAGCTGTCACCCTGCTTAGCAGTTTAACCCTGTCACTGCTAGCTTGGTCTTTCTGAGTGTATGGAGGAAGCACAGCACTCATTAAGCTAAAAAACCAACCCCAAACAAAGCATATTTCAGGTGGCATGAACTTGTGGGCACCAGGATACAAATCATTGCTTGGGAGGAAGCTCCTTTTAGCCTTGGGTTGATCTGCAACAGCTCATTTCAGGTTTGGTGGCGGGGGGGGGTTGGTACCATCTTTAATCTACTGGTTCCATTCAGAGACGGTGGTCCCTCATGTAATTGCACATGCCCGCATTTGTACATATTTCCTAAATCACAGAGACTGATTTAGCTCAGAGCCTCACATGGCCTTGATTTGCCCCCCCGACATTATAGAAAATGAGAAAAATATGGAGTGAGGCAGCACTACTTCTCAGTAATCAGCTCTGCAGCTGGTGTGAATCAACCCAGTGCCTTGGGTTTCTGTGGAGTTACACCCTTACACACCAGAGATGGTGCAACCCTGCACATGCGAGGAGTTACTCTAAAACCTGTCTCAGTGTCAGACCTTGCACAAGGACCCAGCCAGCAATATTTAATCTTGCAAGCACTGCACCTAGTTGCTGCTTTGCTTTTCTTTCAAGTTGGCCATCCTTAGCAGAGCAGGAATGGGATGAGTAGGAACAACATGTCTGTCTCAGGGCCACCACAGTGCCACATTACTGTATTTCGGCTGGGCAATGGCTGGGAGGCACTGGAGGGAATTAGGCTGCCTCAGAAGCTTCTGTCTTGGTGTTTTGTCTCTGACAGTCACTTTCCAGCCAGGGAGATAAAGCCAGTGTGATCATTTTTTCAGGGTGATGGGCAGAGAAGCCTGGGCAATAACCTCAGACCCAAGCACCCCTTCATCTCTGGGCACAAAGAATCAGAACGGTTTGGGTTGGAAGGGACCTAAAAGGTCATCTAGTTCCAACCCTCTGCCATGGGCAGGGACACCTTTTACTAGATCAGGCTGCTCAAAGCCCCATCCAGCCTGGCCTTGAACGCTTCCAGGGATGAGGCATCCACAACTTCTCTAGGCAACCTGTTCCTGTGCTTCACCACCCTCACAGTGAAGAACTTCTTCCTCGCATCTAGTCTAAATCTACCCTCTTTCTGTTTAAAGCCACTACCCCTTGTCCTATCACTACATGCTCTTGTAAAAAGTCCCTTTCTGGCTTTCTTGTAGGCCCCCATTAGGTACTGGAAGGCTGTTATAGGGTCTCCCTGGAGCCTTCTCTTCTCCAGGCTGAACAACCCTAACTCTCTCAGCCTGTCTTCATAGGAGAGGTATTCCAGCCCTCTGACCATCTTTGTGGCTCTCTGGACTTGCTCCAACAGGTCCATGTCCTTATGTTGGGGGCCTCAGAGCTGAATGCATTAGTGTAGGTGGGGCCTCAGGAGAGCAGAATAGAGGGGGAGAATCACCTTCCTCGACCTGTGGTCACGATTCTTCTGATGCAGCCCGGGATATGGCTGGCTTCTTGGGCGGCAATCACACATCACTGGCTCATATTCAGCTCTTCATCCGCCAATACCCTCCAGTCCTTCTCCTCAGAGCTGCTCTCAATCCACTCATTGCCCAGCTTGTATTTATGCTTGGGATTTCCCCGCCCCACNGGATTGCCCCGACCCACATGCAGGACCTTGCACTTGGCCTTTTGAACTTCATGAGTTTCGCACAGGCCCTCCTCTCAAGCCTGTCCAGGTCCCTCTGGATGGCATCCCTTCCCTCTAGCATGTCGACTGCACCACACAGCTTGGTGTTGTCAGCAAACTTGCTGAGCGTGCACTCAATCCCACTGTCCATGTTGCCGACAAAGATGTTAAACAGCACTGGTCCCAATACCAACCCCTAAGGAATGCCACTTGTCACTGGTCTCCACGTGGAAATCGAGCCATTGACTGCAACCCTTTGAGCGTGACCATCCAGCCAATTCCTTACCCACCGAGTGGTCCATCTGACAAATCCATGTCTCTCCAATTCAGAGATGATGATGTCATGTGGGACAGTGTCAAATGCTTTGCACAAGTCTGGGTAGATGATGTCAGTGATCCAAGATCAGATGTGATTACTGATCATATCCGTGATCTGAGCCTGGAGCTGGAGTTTGGTCAGTGGTTTCCCGACGGGTTGCACCACGCTGCGTTTATCAGCCCAGAGCCCAGCTCTGCTGCTGAAGAAGCTGCTTCTGAGCTTGGTTTAAACCAGTGAATTTAGGATGCGGGCTGGCTGGGGGAGCGCCCATGTACCCTGTTGTGTTTGGACAGGAGCACCCAGGATTTGAAAGATTTGCCCTTAACCCTCGATAAACTTAAAGAAAACCGAAGCGTATTCTTGCAAAGCATAGATGTTCGTGAGTCTGTAATGTTGTTTTCATTTTGTCATGTGAAAAAGAACATGCTATTCTGCATTATTTTTAATAACAAGGTTTGCTGCTTCAGTAGGTTGGCAGTCTACGTACCAGGTCAGGCTGGGCTGCTGGGCAGGAGGTGTCCAACCCCTCCAGCCTAGTCTAAACCTTCACCACACAGCACTCTTGCTGTTTTGATAATCTCTCACGCATTTCAGCTCTTCCTAAAGACTGACGTGTGACACCTTTCTAATGGCATCTGGAGTGCTATCAGTTTCCCCGCAGCTTCAGACACCTGTAGGAGTTTGTGCTGTCACCCGATTGCTGGCTACATCAGTGTGATGTGCCCGGGGTACACTGCTAGCCTCAGGCTAGTGCAAGGAAGGAAAAATAGCGGGGGGGCTGGGAACATCCCTCATGGTCTCTGTCTGAGAACCTCAATCACCCCTCAGGACCTCCTGCCCTGGTCCACCTCTGCCAGGGCTGCAAGTACAAGGTGGGCTTGGGAAGCAGGTCATGGGATGGGGGAAGGTAGGGGAGAAGCCATCATCCTGACATGGTGCCTGGGTATCTCAGGGAAGGAGACAGAAGGGTCTCCTCAGAGAGAGGAGGGTTGCCACCTTGGCTGCCACCAAGCGTGGGCACCTCAGGGAAGGAGACAGAAGGGTCCATGTCCCGCCAGCTCACAGGGGACAAAGGTCCCTTTCCATCATGGTGGATTTGAGGTGAAAGTGAGACAGAGTTCTTCACCAAAAGGCACGCAAGCAGCCACCCTTGTTCAGCATTTTATCCCAGCCTTTCTCCTGTCTCTTGCTCCCTGCTCCTTTCACTGAGCACGTGGAAATGGCTGACTAATGAAGATGTGCAGATGTTCATCAACTTCTGCATTATGCAGCACGTGGCTAAAAATAGCCAAGGTTGCGGGTCCAGGCCCACCTCTGCTGGGAGAGATTTGCAGGGCAGAGTCAATGAGCAATTTGTCCCCTGGTGCCGTGGCAACAGATCTCAAAATGTGAGTGGCAGGATGGTGGTGGCACGGTGATGCTCCACCGGTGCATGGGATGACCTTGGAGAAGCGGGCAGCAGCAAGGTAGACCATTGTTACCACCGGCTGCCTGCACAGTCCCTCCTGCAGCCTCCTTCGCCAGCCTGCAGCCATCAGCTCCCGGCCAGCAGGAAAAAAGACGCTTCTAAAGAAGGGTGGACTAAAATAAGGAAAACAAGCATTGATGCATTTGCATTTAGGTGATAATAATAATAATCTAGGAATTACCAGTAAAGGTGATATAAGAAAAATTACAGCAGGGAGTGAGCTGTATTTCTGGTTTGTAGCTTTAGCATCTGAAGTGCCTGTACTTCTTTTTTTCGGGAGTGTTTTTCTGTTCTGCTTGTTTTTAGTTTAGCAACACGCTGCCTGTTAGGTGTGGTGCTCCAGGTTCTTGTGGGATGACTCTGGTCCATTTAAGCAGGCTGAGGTTTCTCTAGGAGAGGGAGCTCACGGAAAGTGTTATAAATGCTGTTCCAGCCAAAGAGAGAAATAGCCCCTCCTCGGTGATAGCTGTCTTAACACATTGCGGCTCTGCTGTTTGTCACGTTGTCACACGGTCTCTGTGGACTGATGGGTAAAACTTCACTGTTTAATGGGAAGAGAAAGGAGACGGGAACTGAACTGAGATAAACAATTCAGGCACTTCTGTAAATATTTCTTCTGCAAAGGGTCAAGGTGTAGGAAGTCAATATTGTACTTCACTCCATGTGACCTTAAAAAAAAGTATCAACCTTTGCTTGCAAAAAGTTGTTGGATGCATCTTTGTTTTCCACTCTGTTCTCACCTGAGGGGTGTGTGACATGACCAACCTCAATTTTCAGAGAATGCTTGAGATTTTTTCAGGAGCTTGAGGTTTTTCATGATCTCAGCTCTGAATATGTTACATGACGTGCTTTGAAGTGGGCCCAGCATCAGGCCATCTCAGGCCCCTTTGAAACCTCGGTGTGGGTACCCAAACCCAGGTAACTCAAATCTCCAGCTCTGCAAAAGCGCCTTCACCCTGGCTCCAGGGTGACTTACGCATACAGGCTTTTACTGAGATGACCACGAGTACTTGATGTGCTCATTTGAGTAAGGGAAGTGGTGTAGGAAAATTGAAATGGAAAGGGGTACAGGCCCAAATGTTTGGGTACAGGAGAGGAACTGAAGCATAGCCACGTTTTGCAGAAGTCTCTGTCTCCACCCGAGCTTGTGCTCAGGGTTGTGACTCCTCCTGTGCAGAGAGGTGCTCTCCTCTGTGGAGCTGGGTCCAAGTTGTAGGTTGGAAAGTGCAACTTTTGAGGCTAGTGAGCTTGGTTCAGTTGAGTGAAAATATAGAAACCATTCAGAAAAACATAATCCAGATTTGTGTTTAAATCTTATGTGCAAATTCTCAGATTTTATGAGTTTGGACTTGCTGAATTTTCTTCTAGGCAGGCCCATTTGTCAGTAAGGCTGAAGAAAAGTCCCTGCTTTATTCTGCCAGCCTCTTTTACGGGAAAGTTAAACAAATGTGCTGCAGAGAGACAGTCCTGTCTCCAAGGGAGGGACCTCCAGAGTGCACTCTTGGGCAGGTGTCCCACTTCCTTGTTTGGGACTGAGCAGGAATGATGGAAGTGGAAGCAAAATAAAAGCAATCAAATCAAATATGGTCATGAAGTGTAGTCACCAGCATTGCTTCTGTGACTGGGCATCCCCAAACACCCATTCTGATGCCAGAGCAGATTTAACAAGGTGTGTTAAATGATGTGTTGCTTGGAATGAAAAGCCTCTGTCTCTGGTGTAATGAGCACTGCAAGAAAAAACGTGCTGCAAGGATCAGATACGTGCAAGATTCAGATGGGTCTCCAGGAGCTCTGTCTCTTAAGCTGCTGTGTGAGAGTGTTTCTGCATACAGCCTTTGAGAAAAACACTCATGGAGGTGCAGTTCCCCCCAGCTAGAGTACACCATACTTGTTTGTCCTGGGAAATGCTGGTATCCCTCAGCCCATGACCAGAGGCAGCAGCTTGGTCCAGCTTTGCATCTTTGCCTGCATATTTGGGTGACCAAAACATGGCTTAGAGCTGGCGTTACCCTGGAGCAGCAGCATCGTACCTCCCTGTGCTTTCTCACTTGTGTTTTCCACTGCTGGATGGCCTCTAACAAAGCAGAGCTCATTCCCACAAAATCCAGATTTTTCCCTGTGGTACCAGCCTCTTCCCTTTGATAACAGGGCCCTGCTGAGATAGGAACCATGTGTGAAATTGTGCCCAGGGCCCCAAGCAGGGCAGGCAAGGAGCTGTGTTGCCCTAACAGGAACCCACAGGAAGGGTGACAGAGCAGGCAGAGTGCCTGCAGAAGTCTCCAGGCACCAACAGCCCACCCCACCTTTGCAGGGATCATCCATCACAGCGGCCGTGATGTGCAAGTAGTTAATGGGCATGGCTTCGGCTGCTCATCGAGCTGCTTGTCAAGCTAGTGGTGGCTGCAAGTTGGCTCATGGCCTTCTGGTGCTCCCTCTGCAGAGTCTCTGTGACCATGCTTCACCCGTGAGTGCTCCTCAACCAAGGCAGAGCACCTGAGGATAACCTTCATGCTCTCCTCCTCGCCCCAAGCTAGGCCTGCACAGACACACTCCCTGGTCAGAGAGCCATGGGGGTGATTTCCAGCTCTAAGGCCAGCGATGGGACTGGGGTGCTCTTCACCCATCCCATGGAGACATGCCCTAGGAGGTGCTGCTCTAAAACCGCTGTTCTTTGCAAAGCATCGCTGCAGACTTTCCTCCACCACTCTAAAAATACAAGGCTATTACTAGGGTGGAAATGTCCACCATCCTGTTCCCAGGAGCAGGTGCTATTTCCAGCTAGGTTTCGAGCCGTAGCCACCCTGCAGAGGGAGGACGCAGAGCCCTGGCACCAGTGACCACAACACTCACTGCTGTGCCCAGCGCTGGCAGGAGCAAGGCGGCTGGGGCAGCTATTAGAAACTATCATCACTCTTCAGCCAGGGTGGCTGCGAGACAAGGGAATGATTAGGAAATGGGAACGTGAGTGATAAGTCATCTATCAAACAGACTTATTAACCTAAATGTGTCAAAGAAGTTTCCACTGAAAGGAGAATTTTTTTTTTTTTTTTAGTTTGGGCTGATTTAAAAATGGACAAGGAGACTAATTTGTAATTTTTTTTTTTAATGTAAGCAACATTGCTTATCAAAGCTTCAGATACCACATGCTTATTTGTTCACCTGCCTCCAGCTTGAAAACAGCTAGCAGTAAAGAAGGGCAGATTGGGACTACAGGGAGAACGGGGTGAAGAGAGTCTAACTTTTCACAGAAACTCTCATTCCAGGGATCATTAGGTGCTTTCTAAGAGACTAACACAGCTGCACTGCTCTCTGTCTGCCTCTTGCTTTCTCTGCCTACATGGTCTCTTGTGGGCAGATGCATTTGCACTGCCTGCACACTGAACTGGGAGGATGTGAGCCAGCTCAGACTGAAAGCCACGTAGCCCCTGTTAGCTTGATTCCCATCCAGCTGGCTTGGTGTACCAAAAGAGCATGCATGTGTCTGTCAGCAAGGACTGCAGATAAAGCCTCGTTGCCTTCTGGTGGCATGGAGATGTGATATGGGACCTATAGTTCTGCTAGGAAAACACATCCAGCTCTGGGAGTAGCTCTGACAGACAAGCACTGGTTAATCTTGCAGTCTTGCTAAGGTAAGATGTTGCTGCCCACCCTGCTCGAGATGACCAACATCCACAGCAGATGACACAGCTGAATGCAGTCTGTGCGTACGATGCCGTTGCAGCAGTGACTCAGTACACTGATGTTAGCTTAAAGCAGGAGGGGGTTGCCTGTATGAGGAGGACGTGATGGAGAGCTGAGGGGATGATATCAGGGCTGTGTGCACATACATTTTTCCAGCTGCACCTCTACTTGCTGAAGAAATTACTGCATCTGGTTGCCCATCACTGACCTCCGCTAAATATTTTGATTCCTTTAGATCTGCTCATGGTGTCGTTATCTCCAAAGGATCCCAAGGAATTTGAACCACATTCATGCAAATAGCCAAATTCTTGGGTTTTTTTTGTGGGCAGGATGTCTTTTGAGAGAGGTGGCTTAGGCAGTGTTCCCATGAGTGAGCAGGTATCAAATAGTGATAACCTCAAGTGGGGAGGTTGTGAAGAGCAGTCAGAGTTGGACTAGCTGCTCTTTGACTGCACATATGCGGCCCTCAACTTGGACCAGGCTGACTCCCATCATCTCAGCACTGCAGTACAGATGGCACCTCTGGCCCCAAGACTCAAGGAGAGACTTTGGAGAGCAGCAGGTGATGTTTTCCTCCTGTGCCCACACTGCTGGTGGCTGCACCTCACCATGACCTGATGAGTGTGGTTGGTCTCATGCTCCCAGGTACAACTGCCTGTGAGAACTCTTATGAAAGGCCTGTTGGTCCATTTATCAAGGCCAATCAATCTCTTCCCTAAATAAAATGATAGGACCTTTAAAACAACAATACAAAATGAGCAGAAGAGACTGCAGTGAACCACCTACCTCTAGGAAGCATGACCAGAAGTGTGAGATTTAACAGGAGAGGCGTGTTGCTTTTCATGCACACAGTGTCTGCTGTATAAAACCAAATGAGATGACAGTTCCACATTTGATTTTATTTCGTCTCACTTTGAAATATCCTGGGTGAGAGCCTTCATATTGAGGTGTCTCGGTGTATGTGATATTGAAGAAAACCAGTGAGTTTTGAGGTCTGGTGTGCCACATAAGTAACTTCCCACAGCCAAAACCTGCTAAATTAAGACCCTCATCTGGATGTAATGTTCTCAAATCCATTTCTTCTTGGAATCTAGGACTTCAGTTTGGCCATTATAGAAGGGTTTTTAAGATGGCCTGTCTTAGGAGAGGAGAGCCTCTCCTAAAGTTCAGAGATGTTCGTACCTGGGACCTTGATTTCAGCCCAGTCCTTGTTTCAGAAGCTTCCACAGTGGGGTGATTTTTTTCCATCCATCAGACTTTATTCTGTGTAACATGCTTAACTGAAGTCAATCAGCTTTCTGCTTTCAGTGGCAACCAGGACTTGCTGCGTTCCTCTCAGGAGCAGGTGGTTGGTAGTCCCCGTCCATCATGTAGGACCCCTCTGCATGGCCACTGCCACTGCTCTTCCTCCCGTGGCAGCTGTGTGACCCACAAGGTGCATGTGGGAGAGGGGTTGTGCTCCTTCTGTGGAGGTCAGGACTGCACAGAGGTGACCACTGCACTGCCAAGGCATGAGGCTACCAGGGCTGAACACTTTCTTCAAAGTCACAAGGCTCTGAGAAATCAAGCAGCACTGTATCATTCAAGCAACAATTTGCTATGAAACCAAGAAAGAGAATGAACCACAAAGTTGGAAAGACTGGAGCCAATTCCTGTTGTAGCCCTTTCAAATTCATTCCTTCCCCAAGCAGCAAAAAATAACCCAGCTCTTCCACTCCCTCTGACAAACTCCAATCATTTTTATAAGCAAACAGCAAAAGCAAACCAAAATATTTTGAAGATCCCAAAATGTCAATTTACTTCATGTTCCAGCCATAAAGGAAATAAAGGGTTAGAGATCAAAACTGTTTTCATGGTCTTGTCTAAAATGGGAAAAGAAATCATGGCAACTCAAATGTGTGTAGATAAACTGTCTCTAGTTTTGTGTTTATGCCTGGCTACCATGTTACTTTACGGGTGTTAATTTCTGTCAACATTAGAGGCACGGTTGCTGTCGGTCTTCTACTGGCTAAGGTCTCTTTGTGCAACCTTGACAAGACCAAGAGAGACCTGACCTAGATTTGCTGGACCAAGTAAGCCTCAGGCTTTTCCGAGCTGAGGTCTGCAAGGTGCTGCAATAGATTAGGGTGCTTGTTGGAGCTAGGTTTGACATTTGAACTCTCTTGTCGGCCATATCTGTTCTTGAAGGCAGCCACCCCTCAGGGTGTCCCCAGACCACAGGGGTATGTAGTGGATGGTGTCAATACTGCTGAAGGCTGAGTCCCTCTGGAGCAGCCTGGCTGCACACACACTGCATAGCTCTTGGCTTAGGTCTTTCCTGGGCCACAAGTTATGGCCTTGACACATCATTATTATTTTCCTGTGGGTTTCTTTTTTTCTTTCTTTCTTTTTTTTGTTTTCCCAAAAAGCTTGAAGAAACGTGTGTGGGGGTGTTGTAACCAGACAGGCTGGTGCTTTCATAACGTGATGCTAGTGGTATGCATTGCATGCTCTGAGTTATCACGTGCAAATATTCAGAAGATGTTAGTCTGGAGGGTCTCAGAGGAGCACTGAAGGACCAGCCCAGGAGAAGGGACCAAAACTGGGGCCTTCCACACACCTGCATTGCCTGCCTCATGGGAAATGTGGGGTAACAGTCCCATAAGCTGTGCTCGTTTTTCCTTCTGGGAGGAAGTACTTTGAGCAAACTAGGAACAGGTTGCCCAGAGAGGTGGTAGATGCCTGATCCCTGGAAACTTTCAAGGTGAGGTTGGACGGAGCTCTGAACAACCTGATCTGGTTGAAGATGTCCCTGCTCATTGCAGGGAGCGGGGTGTGGACTAGATGACCTTTAAACATCCCTTCCAACCCAAACTATTCTATGACTCTATGGATACGTGGTATAGATGATCACAAACTTAGGGCCTGGGAGGAAGGTAGGAAGTTAAGCTATCTGTCAGCATAGGCACACTTATTTACATTTTAAGCCAGAATTGTATTGGTGGGTTTCCAATAAAAGGGGGAAAAAATTGGATTAGTCTTCTGGATTCAGTGGCTGCACTGGAAGAATTCAGCAAGAGGAAAGGAGGAGGAAGTGACTTATTCCTCCTGAAAAGGTAGTGTGGTGAAATACAGCGTGAAGTTCAGCAGTGGTAAATATAGCTAAATCAATTGAGTTTAGTTCATATCCTGAGAGCCATAAATGTACACAGGTGAAATTTTATGAGCTTTTAAAAAGAACTTTATGGGCTTAGAGGGAGAAGCAGTATAATTTGAAACTAGCAATGGAAAAATAATGTAATATGGATTGTGGCATACCTAGAAAAACCTGTTAACTTAACCTACAGAAGGACCATAAAGCATAAGCAAGGAGAAGAGACCTAGGGATCTCTTTTATTCTTCTCCAGGACCCTGATCCAATCCTCTTTCAAAGCTGTAGTACCCATTGAACATACTCTCTGGACAGTCCTCGTGTGCCAGTGTCTCAAAGGGAAAAAAGTGAAAATGAGGGAAATGTGCAACTCTTTGGTGGGCTCTGCTAGGTCTCCATCACTGCACCCTCTGGTTTTCCTCCTGGGGACTAGAGGTTGCCCCTCTGCACACTTGATCGGAAGCAATTTTCTAAGACATTTAAAGATGCCTGGTCTTGTCTACTTGGTGTGGGAAGTGTGGCCTATAGCCTCACCTGAGACATTTGAATACCAAAATGTGCTGTCTCCAGAAGCTCTTATTTTATGAGTAATTTAAGTGCCCTTAAGAGCAGAGGACTGATAGCAGCAGAGGAAAGCTGAGAGTTGTGCAGGCTCCCTCATTAACGCTGGCATTTAAGAGACCAGGGCAGATGTTCGACTGACCTCTCCTGGGTTCCTGCTGAGCTCTGCTAATGCCTGGAGCTGTCAGTGGTATCTCCTGCTCTATGCTGTGTTTCAGGAGAATTTATCAGTTCCTCTGAATCAAAAGTCAGGCTGAGGAAGTTTTTGTGGAGGGGAGCTCACCTGTGGCTTAGCCCAGTGACAGGCTGGTCAGCTGTGCCATCAGCCTCTGTTCAGCCAGAGGCCATGTTGAGTCAGGGCTGAGAGCCATCCCTCATAACTGCTAAGCTGACTGATCAGTTTTAAGTAGCAGCATTTCCACAAGTTTGAATAACCCAAAGTTATGGGTGACTGGGATGCTATGTGAGTGGGTTGCTTTGATTTGGTGAGGTCCTCCTTGCTCCTGACAGCGCTTCCTTAGACCTCTTACTCTTCTGAGTGTGGTAAGGCAGGCTGTGCCCTAGAGAGCTGCACTTCAAAGGAGAAGTCTTTGTGACTAACCAACCCAGTCTGGTTCAAAGTCAGACATTTATGAGTGAATATTCAGCAGACAGCTAGATCTAGAGCAGTAATTAGGGCAAAAGCCTATTGTTGACCTCTTCTCACAAGCAAGAATTTATGCTAGAATAGGAGTAGCCGTCCAGTACTGCATTTGAGACACAGTCTTCTGAAGCAAAGGCTTTATTCCAAATAAAACATTTCCCCCATGTCACTAATCAGATCTGGCTTTGATAGAAAAGTCATCAACAGAATACTCGTATGGTGCTAATATCTAAGCTTTGCCTTCCTCAGTTGTGTTTGGTTATATATATATATATATGTATGTATTTAAAGCTCCTCTTGTTAATGCACCAAGTATGTGTAAGCAATTAACAGAAGATTGTGTTTGATTACAGCTTACAAGAAAGTCTCCAGAGAAGTTTGCGTTCATTACTGAGTAAGCAGCCCTTTCAGCCATGAATGGTGACCTTGGCAGAAGGTCCTGGAGACCATGGAATTAATTGAGAAATCTTTAATAATGGCTGGTGCATGGAAAAAAAAAAATCCATATGACTAGTGCATTGTTTGCTGGTGACGATATGTTTGGCAGATACCTACCCCGTTACAAATTCAGATAGTGAGTTCATTGCCGAGCTGTGCTTTCAGGGTAGACTTGATGACATGCTAGAGGAAGGCAGCTTTGGAAAATGTTCTTTGATATATTCTGAAAGATGTTTTGCAGTTTGACAAAAGTGTAGGATCGCTTAATGGGAGTTTGTTGTATTTAGCCAGATGCTTTCTTGGAACAGCATTTTTCCATGGCATGATAGTTACAGAAGTGGTTGTGAGCACATTCACTAACTCATGTGGCCTGAACAAGTTTTCTTAATGGAAAAGAATAGCCTTACGTGTTGATTCCATTTGCTGTTGTTCCTTCAGTCATAGTTTGCTGTTTATGAATGCCCTGATAATTCTCCACGTCTTTGAATTCATTGAGCCTAAAAAAGGGGGCAGTGGAAAGATGTTAGCGTGGTCGTACCTTCCTACGCAGGCATGGCTAAGCTTCAGAAGGCGCTTGGAGCTCCTTAGATAACACTATGGAAGTACAAAGGGCTAGCATACACAAATAGCATACGTGGGGTGTCTTTCCATAGCGATCACGTCATGTACCAGCAAATGAACTGACGTGTATTATCAGGTGCTAATTTTCCCCAAAGTGACAGTACACTTGCTGAAAATAAAGATTGAAAGGAGCCTTCATGCCATAACTTCTCTTTCTCTGTATCAGAGTATATTGAAGGGACTGCAGTGCTATCTCTCCTTGTGAAGCCGTAATTAAGCAGTTACATCAATATCCGTTCAGAGCTCCTGACCTCTGTAATTATAGGACTGTGTCTTCTTGAAACGTGTGGACCATGGCTGTGAGGAACCCTGAGCAGTCCTAGAGGACCTGAGGTTTTAATCAAAGCCCACTGAAGTCTTCAGGATTCTTTGTACTGACTTGGATGGGTTTTAGATCGAGCTCTTGAAATCCAGCAAGTTTTTGTAAATAGGCATGAGTAACAAGTTGTTTCTCAGAAGCTCATTTTGTCATCAACAGAAAAAATGCACTGCAGATGCTCAAGATACACAATTCAAGCACTTCAAGCAGGTGTTTTTTTTTCTTTTGAACAGAGAAAAACTTTTTCTCAAAAATACTGAAATTTCAAGGGTTCTATCAACTTCAAGCAAAGCTGTCCCTCTTCCCCATCCCTCTTCTGACTGAAAACTACTTTTTTCTTACTATTTAAGGTAAAACAAGATGTACTGTTAGCGCAGCTCAGGAAGATTTACTCCAAAGAGGATAAAAACCTGAAAGTGTGGGCTAGACTGGAAGCCAGCACGTAGCTGGCAAGTAAGCAGCCTGCTCCTATAGTGTGGGTTCAAAGCTATCCTCTGGTTGGGCTTTTATGCTTAGTTTTGTTAATGTTCTCCTCAAACAACACTGACGGGCTGGAGAGGAGCCACAAATATCCTGCCTGAACACCTGCAAACTTTGGATCTGGAAGCAAATGGGGGCATTGGCGTCGGCTCTCTGTTGGTGTGATGGATGAGACCGCAGTCAGGTCTGTGTGGTTTTCAGGGGCACAGGTCTGAGCCTGGTGCTGGACTTTGCCTTTCAGGAAAGGCCAGCTCTTCCCTGCCGTCCCACCACGTGCTGGGCAGTGGGATGAGCCAGGCAATGGGGACAAAGCGTCACACAGCACAATGAAGAGTGTTAATATGAGTAATTATTGCAGTATGTCACTGCGCTATTTTAAGGCTGCTCGCTGCATGCCAAAGAGTGCTCTGGGCAGGGTTTTCATTACAAAATCCTGCCAAAGCACTTCCTGAGGGGATCGTGATAAATATAGATAGCAGAGAGCCAGTCTGAATCCACTGCAGTGAATAGCAGCGGTGCACATGCCTTAGGGTCCTCAAGGCTCATAAAGCAGAAGATACTTGAGTTGGCTGAGATCCCTAAATAATTTGGCTGACTCCAGTGAGGAATTTTCAGGTAGCCTTTTGATATGGTATATAAGACACACTGGGGAATTGGCTCCCAGCTCGCCCTACCAGCGCTGTGGGGGTCACTTTTATTTCTGGCCCTTGATTAATTGTGATGGATCCCTGTCAGATGTTTCAGAACAACCGCTTTTCTCCTTTGTTACACAGCTTCATTGTTGACCATCTGTATAACATTGCTCTTTGCATCGTGTCATGGCAGAAAAATAAAGAACAAAGGAAAAATGCTTGGCTGTTTTTAAACTCTCCCTTTATAGCAGGATGATTCCCAATTGCACATGTACACGAGCAGCACTGCTGCTAGTTTTTCAAGCAGCTTTATCTTCTCCTTGCTGTCCCACGGGCTGCCAGAGGTGCCTAACCCAGCTGTTGTATCTGCAGTGTTGTCTAAGGAATACCGAGTGACCCTGACTGTTTGTCTCCCAAGGCTGCCAGACCTTGACTTTCTATTTGGGTAGTGCAAAGTAACGACTGCATTGAAGCATCTGTACAGGGGGGGTCTGATCTGGGTCACCTCGCCTGGACCAGTCAGTCTAACAGCCCTGATGCTGCTGCAGTGGGGACGACTGGAAGCCAGTGACCCCATGCGTACAGCAAAGGCTGTGGTGGCTTTGGCATCTCTGAGAATAGTGGCAGCAATTCCGAAGCAAAATGGCATGCCTCATGGGATGGCCATGCATTTAATAAAGGCTGATTTTTCACCATCAGTCCTGCTGGGCAACACCTGATGGCGCCAGGAGGTGTTTTGTGTTTCAGTGGGGTAGTGGAGCTGGGGGGCAGAAGTATCCCCATGGTGATATGGGAGTGGAGGCAGGATGGACTGTACTACTTCTGCTTGGAAACCTGTAGTCCCTCCTTCAGGCTCTGTCTCTGGGGGCTGGTGTAACTTGTTTCCCCATGTCGTTGTCAGTTGTAGGCTGTTGCCAGAGTGTGAGATCGGTGTTCTATGTGCTTGTCCTGGGTTTCTGCTCCTGCTTGGCACCAGCATACCCTCTGCTGAGCCCTCTCCTGCTCCAGACCTGGTGACCGAGGCTGTTGTGGAATCTAACTTTAGAAGGTCTTATGCATTTCTTAAGTTGAATATTGATATACTTTGAGACTTTCTTGTCTCTGTGTCTGTTGGCCCAGCAGAAACCAAGGAGTTTGCTCAACAGACGAAGTCATGAGGAGCAGTGGGGAAAGCTAATGAAAGGGGCGCATTCCTCCTGCAAGCCCAAAGCCCTGTCCATTCAGGGACAGCAAAATGCCCCTTCTGTAATAATTCCCTGCTGTATTTTCCCTTCTCCCCTCATTGCCCCTAATGTCCTGGCTCCTGAAGCCACCTGAGAGAGATCCAGGACAGGCCCTGTGGGCTCCTTTCTGCCACCTGCCTTCTCCTGGTCTCCCCTCCTGACCAGGCACATGTCTCATCACCTCTGCACCATGCAGGGCTCTCCCTGGCGTGTGCACAGGGAATGGAAATGTAGCAGCAAGTTAAAACTTCCCATAGCTTCTAATGAGTGTGTCGTGTTTCATACGCTTTTCCAGAAAATACCTGTGTGCTTTGAAAATAATACTGCCATGATGGCTCTAAATGGTTCAGGAGAAGTAAAATACTGGTCGGCTCACTGAGAGGGTTGATTGTGCATCGGCAGCAAATGAACTTTGGTGTCTGTATCTAATAGACCTCATAGCTGTGTGGGCTGCAGGAGGAAAGACACAAACTTCATAGTTATTTTCAGTTCTTTTTCTTTAAGGGGAAGGCTATCATAAATTCAAAATTGCCTGTACTAGATAAGGGGGATATGTGTATGTGGTTATTGATGTTTATTATTTATTTTATTATTCATGAGGAGAAAACTGGATCAAAGTCAAAGCCCGTTCTCTTAGTTCCTGTTTAATTACATGGGTAAAAAAAACCCCCGAACTGTCTTGTGAAAGTATGATAGATGCTAATTTGCTCATAAGTTTGTTACAGGGCAATGCAGCCTAGGTATCTAGTAATAAGTCTGAACAAAAATGCAGAAAAGGGTGTCCTAGTAGGGTGAAGCCTCTTTGTGGCATCTGCATTGCTTTAGTTGTAAAGAATAACAATCAACTTTGCAATAGGGAAAATGTCTACTCCAGCAGTTTTGCTCCTCTGCAGAGAACTCCCTGTACCTGCCGGGAGAGCTGGATCAGTTGACTGCTACCTACTCTATTTAATCATCTGTTTTTGTGAGTGATGAAAGCTGGAAAACAGGAATAACAACATGTTTAGAGGTCTGATCCTTTCTCATGACCCACAAGGACTGTTTCCACTGCTCATTCCAAAGGGAGAGTTGCAGGTAGCGGAAGTGGAAAAAGTTATGAGGAAAGATAGCTGTGAAGGTTTGGTTTGGACATGTTCATCTGAGCTAAAAACAACGATTATTTCCACTTCCCACCCTCGTTGTCCTAAACAGCAAACTGACCTGCAGTTGCATGTGAAGACATGCTTTTGACATACTTCTCTGTAATGCACATATGACAAGTTGGGTGGGAAGGGAAGATTTGGGGTTCCCACCTTTTTTCCACCCTAACCCTCTCCTGTTCTCTTAGCTCTCTTCTCCTCTCTAACACATGCCTGGACTCCTCTGCACTGTGCTTCAGAGTAGCTGTTTAAAAAATTATGAGTTATTCCAAGCTCCAGAAGTTGCCACCTCTTAGCCACAACTATAAAAGACAAGACCAACCATGGCAGAGAGCATGCACCAAACAAAATGCTGCCAGAGTAGCTCCTGGGACCTGTTATGATAGTGTCATTCCTATTTCACTTCCATTTTATCCCTCTGTTTCACGCAACTGGACTGATGCAGAGGTGGACCAGGTCTCAGGCGCAGAGAACTGGTTTTGGTGAGAAACCCTGACTGTCGCCACAGGATGCTGGTGATCTTCAGACTTGCGTGGTTGCTAGGCCTACAGCTGTCTGTGACTGAGAAGAAAAGCTTCTTGAATAGAAAATTCCAATCATTGACCTCATCAGGACAAAATTCATATTTTGTGGGGGAAAAAAACCAAGAGTAAAGAGCTGCAATTGGGAAGCACAACCTTGAACTGTGACCAAATGGGAATTGGAAAAACCTGGAAGTTATGAATGAATGTCACATTTTTCCCTTATACAAAATTTAGTATTGTCCCTGGAGACTGGTGATTTGTCTTTACTTCACAAAGCTTACAGCAGCAGACCTCAGAGCTGCATTTTTTAACGTTTTGATTTGTAGAGCCTACAAATTTCCCAGCAGCACTGCTCTCATAATGAATGCAAGCCTCCTGCCAGCGTACCCACTTCTCTTAGTGCCCTGTGCTGGACTCCCTGGAGCTCCTCGAAGACCCCTGGGAGCCTGCAAGCAACAGGGTGAACACCTCTGTCTTCCTGCTCTGAAGCAGCATCCCAGTTTGAGGTTTCTTTTGTAACCTGAATAGACTGCATGGAGCTTTGGATTACATTGGAGAAGGTGCTGCTCTGCCTCCATCGTCACCTGCCTAGGAGAGCAATATATTGCTTAAAAACAGCAAGTAGGGAAGCAACAGCTGCTGTCATTCATAGCTCAGCATCCTGAAAACCCCTGGGGGCAGAGAGCTCCTCCCCAAGCAGAGTACAAACTATGCTTGAAATGCCTTTTTTTTTTTTTTTTTAAATTAAAAAATACCGTTCTGATCCGCCTTTGCCACGGCACAGATTCCCTACAGGCTGAGCGGTTTCTATCCAACTGAAACACATGTTGAACAACAAGAACATCCCCCGCCAGTTATTTAAGCAAAATGCCTAGTGAATCTGTTGGGTGGGAGCTGATTTGGTGCAGACAAGCCTGGAGCTTGTCTGAGAGATCAGGGTCCATTTGCCAAGACACTGTGACCTCCAGGCAGTGACACCAGCTTGGTCACAGCCAGTTGTTCTCTCCATCACACTGACACAGAGCCAAGCACAGAACAGCAGAGTTTCCCCAAAGCCATGTAGCTTACGCTGCTGGGGCAGCTAGTTTGAAATCCCATGCATGTCTAGTTTAACCAAGACCCTTCTCGTCTGAGGGTGCTGGTGACTGAGAACAAGGCTGAGCTCCCATGGAAATCACACCAGTGACTTGCTGTGGGTCCTTGGCCAAGCGATGTAACTTCTCAGGGCTTTGGTTTGCCCAGTTGTAAAACTTAAGTAAAAACTGTGAGGTGTTGTCTGACAAAAAGCTGTAAAAGTCTGGGGAACTTTGACTCTCTCTGCTCCAACAACACAGAATAGCCCACTTCAATTAACTATACTGCATTTCAAGGGTTAGTCAATATTTATACGCCTACAGGAACATATTGAACACCATACACATGCTATGGAGTGTTACCTCAATTTTTTTCTCACTTGCAATTCTTTAGATTTTTTTTTTCCCATTCTCTCTCTTCTTTTCTCTTTCTCCTTTTGGCTAGTAGTATGCACAGAGAAGAAATAGGCAAGGGCAGACGAGTAGCAGCACAGCATGTGAATAATTTTAGCACTTCACGTACTGGGGTGATTCATGTGAAGTTCACATGCAAGCACCAGTTCCCTAAACCCTGGAGAAATTTAGAGTTCAGGTTACTGCTTGACTCTTAGGACTGCAGAGTCACCTAATAAGGAGACTGCTTCAGGAATTACTGCTCTTAGAAACATCCTCTTTGCAATTAACTTTCAGACCAAAGTCTGAAAGCGGTGGGTAACTTTTATCCCTTCCTCATCTCACTTCAGAAAATCGTTGTCAAAAGTCATACCAATAACCAAACCCCAGACGAACCTACAGCTCCTGCCCTGTTCTGTTTGAAGGCTTTGCTTCTTTTGATCTCTCTGGGGCAACAGCCTGGCTACAGTCCATGTGGTTTTTTTCTACAGCAACAGAAACCAGTGAGTGCTTTGTTCAGCACAGTGGTGGTAAAGGTCAAAGTCGAAGCAAATCTGGCTTTGTCTGTTGTGGAAGCGCCAGCCAGGGGTGAGGTTCCTCACAGAGGTAGGAGGGAACAGCCACACGAAACAGGGTGAGATCCTGGATGGCTCTGGCAGTCCGGCCAGCGCAGCATTCAGCTCCCTGGGTACCACTGCTGCATGGAAACTACAAAGGCCACATTACCAGACAGATGGGTATCTTTCCAGTCATTAGGTAACTAACCTTGCTAGCACACTTCAGAGACTGGGAGAAGGACATGGCCCCAAACACACATACCCTGACATACACAACATTTGACAGAGGAGGGATTCTGCCGGAAAATTCCTCAGTGATACCAAGTTGCATGCCTGAAGCTAAGTGCCTGCACCTGTATTGAAGGACTCCATAGTCAACCAGCAGCCTGTTTATCAGAAGCCCTGAGTACCCATTATTTTTGTTGTTGTCAGTAAGAGCTAAATGTTCCTAAAATGAATCAAAGGAATTCAGACTAGGGGAACGATGAAACGTGCACATTCAGTGGGCAGCACGCAGGGATGCCACACGCCCTGCTCATCCTACAGGCCAGTGTACAAGCCTTGGGTGACCCTGCAGCTCGTGCAATCAGAGAGGCGCCGAAGGTTAATGCCTGAGGATGCAAACGGTTGGGATCTTGGCTCAGCACGCTCTCACTGCACCCCGGCAGGCTGCTCCAGCTGCACACATGCATCAATTACAGTGGTCAAAGGCTTTGTCTTTCCTTAAGGGTTTTGGTAGAAAAGTCTGCAATGTTTTTTCCAGTCACAATAGGTTTTCCTGGTACAGTCAACCTGCTTCATCGCCCTCTTGCATAGTCACATGCATTGGGGTGAGCTTGGCATTAGGTGCATTTTCAGATTTTTTTTTTTTCTACAGCTGTGCTTTTCCCTTCCATTGGTAGGATATCACAGCCTTTCACCCCTCTGCCGTGAGCTCTGCCTTCTGCAGTCTGGTCCTTGCCTAATCAAGGTAGACAGCTTTCCTGTTGTTACTGTTGAAGCTGCAATAAATAGCATATCCAATTCTCCATTTATCTGCTTTTTGAAATCCAGCCTGTAATGCCAGCAATAATTACTCTGTTTCTATGTTTAGAGATCATCAGCACCTCATGAATATCAAATTGTACTGTTATTATCTCTGTACAATATGGGCCAGTCTCCTATCAGTGTAAACATTTATAACAGTGATTATCAGTAGGACTACTAGAGATCCCAAAATAGACAAGGCTGAACAGGAGTCTGCCATTATTTGTTTACTGGGGAAAGCAGGGAGAGAGGCAGAAGAGCCAGCTGAAGGTCTGATAGCACAGAACCCATCTACCACCAGTGTCGGAAGGCTAGTGCACAGGGAACTCTACCTGGTGGGACCATTAGGAGCAAGTGCAGAGAGTCCGCTGAGCTTAAGCACCATCTTAAATCCTTGGCATTGGGCTGCCATCTGCACAGACATCCTGCCCCACAAGCAAATTCCTTTGAACGCTTCCTTAGGGTTTGTTTTTAGTCTCTTGCCTTGTCTGGGAGAAGGTGATGTTTAAAGCTCCAGTCTGACCTGTTTGGTAAATCATAGAAACCTAATTTCCAAATTAAGGATTCAACTAATTTTACTGTCAGTATTAGCCGGCCAAGGGGAAATTGTTGATGTGGCTCCTTCTGCGCCAGGGAGCGGCTGCATCTGAAGGCGTTTGGCCCCCCCAGGCAGTGTTTGCTGTTGGCTCGAAAAGAAACTGTGCTCCGAGCTCAGACAAATGGCAGGATGCACAGACAGGAGGGTGGTGAGGGACTGCTGGTAAATGTTAAGGGCACGGGTGAATGCCAATGGGTTTTTGCACTCACTTACTTGTTTGGGGTTTTTTGTTTTGATGGACGTGACGCACTGCATTGAGAAGGGCTGACATAAACCCCTGCCAAACAGCTGAAGCTCAGTGGATCTGGCTGCCTCCTAAGAGACCTTTCCCCCCCTCTGAATCTCCAGCTGAGGAGGCTCCCAGAGGATGGTCACTCCCCATCATCATCTCTCAGAGCTGTCAGGATGCTCCAGCAGCATAGCTCTTGGCATGGTTTTCAAACCCTTGCTTGCCCTGACATGGCCCCCGTCATGCATACTGTTCTCCATCCAGATTCATACCTCTCCACCACAAAGGCTTTACTTCATTAGTAACAGCAATGCTTAATCGAATTATCTTTTTCTTTCCCTCACTTTTCCCTAGAATTGTTGCTCTTGAGTGTTTCTTTTGCAGCTCTGTTGCCACCTGGGCATGGCTAGGCAGAGCCACCTCCTGGCAGGACGGTAAGCAAAGCTCCTGATGTGCTGGCCCAGTACTTGCCTCTGCACAAACCTTTGCCCACTATCAATGACGTGTCCCCAGCCTGGAGGCTGAGAGAGCAGGGTTATATCTCAGCACCTAACTCTTTCCACCCAAAAAGGGCTTCATAATAACTGTTTTGCATATGAAGTGGGGGTGCTAAAGTGCAGGTAAGAGAAAACTGTGGCTGGTTCATTACTAGCACTTGGAAGGAGATAAGCAGGAGAGAGACCGTACAACTCAGGGGTGGGCAAGCAGCTTGGAGATGCGGCTGGTGGGACTGAGGGACACCAGGAAAATGGTAAAACCTTGTGAGCACAGTTGATGCTGTGAAATTGCAGGTCCTGTTATCCCACAGTATTTTACCCCAAGATATTGGCATAGGTACACCCAAGCACATCCTTGAGTTTGTCACTTGGAACACTTTAGTAACACCAAAGCCAGGCCCCAGCATTGTATTTTCTGCTCTGGGTAGAAAAAAGTGAGTAAATAAAGCTGGCTTCTTATCAATTCCTCATCCCTGAAAGTGCTGCAATACACCCACCTGACACTTTCTGTCCTAGCTAATTTCTAGAATCAGCTCTCTCTTCAGAGAAACCTCTGCCAGAAGAGGACATGACTAAGCAAGAGAGGAAGCTCAACTGCAGCAAGATGTGAGTGAAACAGAAAATAATCACTGAGTAAACTAGTACTTGTCCATTCAGCAGGGGAAACAAATCTAGATCGTTCTCTGCAGCTTTGGAGAGACCTCACTGGCTTTAGCACAGCTGGCCTAAAGAGGCAAACAATGTACAAAACAGGAGTGAAGGGCTCCAGGGCTGTGCATGGCACCTACCGCTTTCATCTCTTGCACAAGGGGATGTGTCCTTCCGACAAGAGAACTCTTGTACGTGTGTTTGTGCTGCGAGAAAGCTGTCTATGTTTGGTTTGGAAAAGCTACACTTGCTTAACAAAACCTGAATTTATCCCTGTAATCCTTCCCTGCATTTCCACGGCCAGATTGGACCAGCCTGTGGAAAAAATTCCTGTCTATTTTCAGAAATAGATAAAAGCATTCAGATTACAGAGTGCAAATCTCAGCTCGAAATGGCTGGAAAAATCCATTCAGTGCCACTGTCACTGACCCCCGCGACCTCTCCAAGTAATGAATTTCAGTCGCCTGTGCCTCTCCCCCACGCTGCCTCCTTCTCCTCCCGCTGCCGGAACTGCCTGCGCTCCCAGCATCTGCAAAATGTCAGCCTTGCATCCCACTGTTTATCCCATGGGGAGCGGTGAGGGAGGCGTTATGTGAAAGAGCGAAGTTTGTGGAAATTATTATTGATCTCACTGCTCGAGACTGTTAGTGGGATCTTTTTAGTCAGGCGTTCATGGGGCTCACAAATTTCAGCAGAGCGCCGGTGAGCCAAAGAAAAAGGGCTCTTTCTTTGCCGCAAAAATAAAAATGCCAGGAATCCGCCGCGTTGCCTGCACTCATCTCAGGGCTGTGCTCGCTGCTACACTGGGAGCTGGGTACAGTGTCGTCCCCACTGCCCCTGGGAGCTCCCAAAGCAAATGAGCCTTTAGCATCACTTACTAGTTCATGAGTTTGAAGATTCAATGGAGATTACTGCTCATTTAGAGGGATTGTGTTCTCTAGGTAGCCCCCGAGGCTTGATGAATTTCTGCTGATGGTGGATTAGATGCCCTGTTAGCAAGCAAAATGTTAAGCACAACTGCAGCGAGCTTACATCTCACTCATATTTCGCTTATGGTTTACAGGGCAAGTCTTCGTAATTAATACCAAGGAAGAAGACATCCAGATGGACTGCGGCTTTTGAAAGATTAACCTTGATGGGATTTCTTTTTTTAATTTAAAACTTTGTTTTTCTTTCTGTGATGTTCAGAGCAGACCTGGGATGTGGATAGCTTTGTGCCCGGCTCATCGAAGTGTCTTACAGAAATGCTGTAGTCCTTCCTTGGGATTCACCTAGCTGACAATCACCACACTTGTGTCTCCTCTGACAAAACTGGGCCAAACCCTGGGAGGTTCCGAGCAACCCATTTTTGAGCTGAGGGTGCTTCAGATGTCTTTCCTTCTGTTTCAGGATGATGAGCAGGACATGAAAATCTAAGGGAGCAGTGTGTGGCAAAATGAGATGTTGGAGAGATCACCTGCTCTGAGGATGAGTACATGGCTCAGGACGGTAACACTCCTGGCTGTCACTCCTAGCCCTGCTAACCAGCAAGGACCTGGGGGAATCAGCTCACTTCACTAGGCAACTTGTAAATATATCCACTTTGCAACAGTGATGAGAGGCTTAATTTTTATGTGTCTAGTGTGGATACGGAGAGGCATAGAACTGAGCACACTGCTAGTGAAATACATGAACAGGGGACAAGGTATACTAGCAGCTCATGACTACACCCATAGGATATTTGGTTCTTAAATGACTTTAAAATACTTTGAGATCTTTGATTGAAAGACTTCAGCAAGGCAGCAAGTGCGATATAAGCACAAATTATGCATTTATTGTAAGCGCATGTTCAGAGCTGGATTTATGTCAGTGTATGTACACATGCATGTGTACTTGCATGCACGGCCTTTGAAGTCCAAACACAGCTCAACTGAACAAGCAAGTGAAGAAAAGCAGAGAATGTGCGTGTGTGTGTGTGTGTGTATATCTTGTATATGGAGTACAAGCACCAAAATATGCTGGAAAGCACAACATGCATATTACACTGTGCCTACAAGTCTAACGCTAAGATCAGAATTTGTTTTATCCCACTGCCTTGTTTTTAAGGCCTAGAGAAATATTCACAGTAGCCAAAATAATCTGACTCTTGAACTCGCTTCAGTATTTTCCACATTTTTCAACCAGCCATCAGATGAAACTTTCAGCATTTGTAAATGGCTGTTGAAATTTTTAAAAATGCTAGAATCACACCATTTTAGAAAATGCAAAATTGCTCTTCTTTTAAGATATTATTGACTTTTAAAATCATCTCTAACAAAGCCTATATTTTTACTGAAAAATAGTACATCTGAAGCAAACGGTATAACTTCATTATTTCAGATAATGGTACACAAAGAGGGATACCACAGGAAAGGCCATTATTGCCTATAAAGGTTAATTAATTTAATTTCCCTTGAAGTAGACATGAAGGGATACATATTGATTCAAGGTTACTGGATCTATGTATGTGGAATACAGGATGAATATATAAGCCTACACTACACCTATATATAAAAATGAAGGTGTTCATTGGAAAGTGGAACCAAATTGCAGGTTGTAACAAATTTATTTTAAATATATTCAGAAGATCTGGAGGTGTTTTCATTGCGATCGTGAGAACTATAACAATGTCTTCTCCAAGTAAAAACCTAACCTGTTAAGAGAAAATGAATGTGGAAATCCAGAAAAAGATTCAACTCTGACCTATTTGGAAGATAAAACATGCCTGTGATATCCTGTTCGTTCACCAGGGAGTCATAGTTATCATTGAATTGTTACAGCTAGCCAGAGTACAGGTATTTATATATTCTGTGTGATCCAAGTGCTTAAAATTGCTTTCGACTGTTGACTTCAGCGAAGATGAATGAAAGAAATTAACAGGACCGCTGCGATCCAGGCTCTTCCTGTGGTGTGGAATGACCCCAGGAATATCTCCTGTGTACCTCATTCCCATCCATTCCAGGAGTTCCCAGGGCATTGTGCAAACCCTACAGTGGAGAGGTCGCAGCAGCCACTGCGACCAGGAAACACCTACCCAGCACAGGCAGCTTGCAGGGCCATTTGGATGGGCACCTTTGGGAAAAAAAGGGGGAAAAAAGGAAAAAAAAGAGAGAAAAGAACAGAACTAAAATGAAACGCTTCAATACAGGTGGGAAAGATGAGTCCTGTTCCTCACTGAAACTGTCCAAACAGATTCTCTTACCTCTGTCCATGTCACATGATGTATTTGGACAGCCAGGAGAATGGCTGGATGTGTTACCCAAACACTGAGTAACGCTCTTCACTGCTCTGCTGTGACACTGACCACTTCCCCTGGGCATCAGGTGCACATAATGGAGGCAGAGATGAGTGAATCTGCCTGGACAAATGCCTGCGGACAATTTGTGTTGCCTCTTTGCTGTTGTCTTTTCCACGTAGTCTCCTCCTGCAGTCCTGACTCCTGTCCTGCTGCTTCTTGCTCGGGAGTCAAGGCCATGTATTGTTTTAATGGGGGATTCCATGAAAGGAGAAAGTACCTCCCTTTTCTTCCAGGGAAGGTAGGTTTAAAGGGTCTCAGAAGGATTCTCTTAGGTTTTCTGATTATGTTTCTAGGTTTTGGATAGGCACAAAGTGTAAGTTAGTCAGGCAAAAGGCTGTAATATGCAAAACCTGGAAAACATCTAAATCCCTCACATTTTGAGGGGTTTTCCACATACACCTTCCCAATAATTTCGAACTCCACAGCTTCATCTCTAAGAGTAATGCTTAGTTTTGAACTTAGCTGAATGTGGTGAAGAATCCAGCTGAATTAGTACCCAGCCCTTGGGTTCTTTAGTAAACTCCAAATAGACCCACTAAGACAGAATGGAAGGGGAGAGAATAGATTTTGTAAATAAAAAGCTGTCAGTCTCCTAAAGTTGACTAAATTTAAATCATCTAGGCCTTTCAGACTGAAGACCAACATTTACATCTTCAGCCCCAAATCATTTATAAGCAGTTGCAAATGATGGCACACATGTAGAAATATCTCTCGTGGTAAATACTGCCTTGGGCACAACCCAGCCAGCATGAAGCAGCAGCCTCCAAATAGTTTGAGATTATAGTACTGGGCAGAGCAGGTTACAGCAACCCAACAGACAGGAGAGGTGAGGTCCCTACCTCCAAAATGTGATGAGGCAACCTCCCAGTCAAGCACAACTGAGAAGATAAAACAGTTTTGGAAACCACTGTTATTCCTTTCCAGCCACCTGAGACCCAGAAGCCTTAAGGACCATTGTGCTCAGGACCTACTTTTGTGGACACCTGACTTTTATGATAGTGTCTTGGAGGAAGCAGCATCACAGTTGCATGGGAAAGTGGTCTGTCCTTTGCATACCTGGATTGCTTTAACGACATGCCAGAAAGCGGGCTGGAATAGTGCTTCTTCCTCCACATCTGCCCGCAAGCTCTACAAGGAGATAAGAGTATGGTAAGAGAAGCTGCAGTGCAAGAGGGTAGACCATATCCAGCGCCAGTTTGTTGATAACTGGACGTGGGTTGATGGCACTCTGCTGCCTAAACTCCTGCCTTGCAGTTCCGTGCCACATGGCCTGATTCATCCCAAGGATGGTGTGGAGCATCAGTGTGTGTTATCACCAGGTCTTTGGGTGGTTGTGCAGGCAGCTGAAAGCTCTTCTATCCATAGCACTGACAGCAAAGTTGGGGTCCTCCATCACTGCCTTGTATAGGACTGCTTCTTGATCCTGACCCCGGGTGAGGTGCTGGAGCCATGGGGATCACCCTGGGGACCTTTTCACTAGAGTGGGGGAAGGGAGGGTGATGGACCCCTGCCAACAGATCTAAAAAAGAGGGATCTTTTGCTCATTATCTGGATATATATTGCCACTGCTGGTTTTGCCTGGCTTTATGACTGCGCTCCCTCTTGCCTAATAAAGATCTGGGAATGCAAGTGAGTGGTGGAAATCCATCTCTTTAAGAGCTCTCGGGGAGGGTATATTTAGTTTTCTCAGGTTTCTAAGTAGAGATTGGAATTTAGTCCTTTATCAAGAGGGGCCATGGGTATATTAAATCCAGACATTTTTCTCTGCTGTTAACCACCTGGCAGAAAGGTTACGCTAATTACATCAGATGTATTTTCTCAAATTTTCCTGCTTCTATTATGAGTGTGAGGCTTATGTCAGAGGAACCAGTCTGACTGCTGGGAAATGCAACCTGTCTTATCCATGTCTCATTTCCCAGATTAACCAGGTGGCAGAGAGACCCTCGCAGGAGGCAAGGTGGGGAGACAGAAATGGGCAGGTCATGGGAGACGAGCATGGCAGAAACGATCTGATTCTGTTACCACAGCGCTCCAGGTCTGTAAGTATGGGGCAGTGAGTTGACAGGTACTGTGCCAGTAGACAGTGTGCAACACTATGTGGCTTGGACCTTGGCTTAGTAGGAACAATGAAAGTAATTTTTCTGCTGTGCAAATGGCTCTCTACCTTCCTCCTAACACTCAACAGACGTTTTTGAGGGTTGCCATTGTAAAAATGATGGGAATGGTGAAGCAGACGTTGGCTTGGTCCAGAGAGGGAGGAATAGA
Source organism: Pandion haliaetus (assembly GCA_013401275.1). NCBI lineage: Eukaryota > Metazoa > Chordata > Aves > Accipitriformes > Pandionidae > Pandion > Pandion haliaetus. Next base: position 13,779 of record VYZV01008199.1, on the reverse strand, counting down.
AAGGAATAAGAGGTGGGAGAGAGGCCACTAAAGACGAGCCTTCATATTCTCCAACAAACGTGCCCCTCTAGCAAATGCCACAGTGTGGTTAGCCGTCATTGCAAGCCCTGCAGTATCACTCACGCAAACTGGAATGTTTGGCGTTTTATTACTTTTCCTTGTGTAGTATTTTGCATTTTTTTTTGCTAAGGGTGCCTCAAAACTTGGACGTGTTAAGCTGTGGGCCAGGCTTTGGTGGAAACTTACAGCTCTAGGATTTTCCTGGAAAGCAGCAGTGTTAATTTTTATCTCCATCCAAAACCAAATTGCCCAGAAGTGACAGTGCAAAACCAGTTTCTGGTGGAAAAGAAAATCATTGTCATGCTCAAAAGACAGAAGCACAGTAAAAAGTCACAGTTAAAATGGGAGAAAAGTAAAATATGATCTGACCTTGTTCTTTCAAGATGAGACTCAGGCATGAAACTGTATTGTGGGCTGAAACTCTTACATTTAATGACAGATCTTCTGACATGCTCCCACCAGATGCTTCTGTAGGTTGGGAATGAGCAACAGGGAAGAAATATGGTATTTTCTTACATGATGCAACAAGATGTTGTATTTCCTGGCCACATATAAAATGAATTTACAACGGAAACATGCCAGAAATGCCTGAGGGTAACACTAGCCATAGCAGAACACCGAGTCTTTTTTTGTTCTCCAGCATTGAAAAGTGGGACTGAATGTCATTTTTCTTAAAACAACCCCAGGATGGGTAGCTGGAGAGTGAGATCAAGGTTCCATGTTTCATAGGGCACATCAGGAAAAAGTTATTGTGTAATCAGATCTCATATGCACATGTGTACTCTGTCACACACACTAAGATAACTCTCAAGGTAACTTATTGCAACAGACCCCTACAGTGATGATATTATGAAATTAACATTATTACTGTGAATAATTGCATCATTTTCTCTGATTCTAGTTATTATTGTTTTCTGCTAATACATGCATGTCAATGCTATTCATTACTAGAGTGACTGGGAACACTTCACATGGTTTGCAGTGGATAGTTTTAACATCCTCCAAGCAAAGGAGAAAAATACATCTTGACTCTTTTTGGTCTTGGAACTATGCAACAGATTTGCAAAATATTTACGTACAGGGCTACCAGGTCCCCGTCAAGGTCACCGTAACCTACAAAAACACTCCCACTGATTTCATTAGGCTTTATATTACACTGAAAAGACCAGAGCAATCAGAGCTGCCTATTAGTACAGAGAATGGAAAAGAAGGATAGCCAATCTCGTAATGCATGTTCAATAGTAAATTGACCTGCACCGAGACCTGTGTGTCTCAGAGGGCTGAATGGCAGTGCTGAGTGGTAGGTGATGAAGAGCCACGCAGCGAGCGGGGCAGATTCAGGTGCTGGTTACAACAGTGTAAATCTCCCTTTCGGCATTAGCGATGCTTTACACTTTACGCAGGGAACAGGAGACACCACCACTGGGGAGTAAGTTGAGAGACCGGGAAGATCTTATGCCTTAGTTCGTGCTCTTTGCCTTAGTGTCAGCTCTTCCACACTGATGCACATATGCTTTCCTAACCACAATGCTATCCGAAGCCTCCATCTTGGTTAACATTTCATCATCCACACTCCGGGAATTATCGTTTCCTCTAGACATGCTGACAAAGCTCATTGTTTATTGCTCACAGCACGTCAGAACTGCTGGTTTTGCTTTGGACTGCAAGATGTTTGGAAAGCCACGTGCTTTTTGTGAAGGCGGCTCAGTCCCCTCCATGCCAGCCTCAGCTGCTGCGCTCACTTTCGCCCAGAATGCCAGATCCTGTCCACAATGAGCCAGAGCAGAGGAAAGTGTCATCTTGGGACTGACCAAACAGCACTGGATTTCATGTAATCACAGTCAAATTCTTCCTGGCAGCCACATATACAGCCTTTCCAGCAGAGATGGCTGGTGCTTTTCTACCTTGCTCACCTCTGAACCCACAGATAAGCCTGTCCAAGGAGCGAGCCAGGGAGGGTGATCTGGAGATGTGCCCCTCGGGCCGTTCCTCCCACCCAGGGGAGATTTCAGCTCTTCCTGGCAGCAGTATTGCCCATGGAGGGATGATAACGGGAGGAGGCCACACACCACCCCTTCTGGAAAAGGAACCGATCTTCAGCTACAGTCCTGTTCTCTAGGTCTCCCTGTCTAGGAATGGGGGTAACGCCTGGCTGCTCACTGACCTGTTACAACACTGCAGTCATGAACGGTTGCTAAATGTTGCAGTTGGAGAAATTTATTAGTTACTGCATTTCATAGGACATTTTTTCATAAGTCCCTGATATCTAAACTAACACAGAAAACACAGGACTAGTCATACAGATCTGTGCAATGTTACCTCTGGCTGCACGGCTGAGCCCTCCTTTCAGTCCAGGAGGAGTGAGAGCTGAGTTTTTGATGCAGGCCCAATTTCTGTCTTGCAGGGAAAATCCTGAACCACATAATCTGACCTCCCCAGCTAAAACTTCTCCTGGACGACCTGTCCTGCTCACAGCAGTACTGCAGGCAGGAGGGAGGACACATGGCACAGCAGCTGCCCAGGGTTCCTGCACGTGAGCTGGAGCCACCCAAAGGCAGGCAGGGAGGCCTTCTGCCTTCACAGGGACAACAAATGGCCCAGGTGGAAAAAGGGCAGATGCACTCAATGAGTGGAGGCAGAGCAGCTGGAGTGGACCAGGAACTGTAAGTCCAGTCCAGTGGCAGCCAGGGGCTGTCCTCAGCATGCAGCAATTTGTGGCCAGGGGTGAGTGGGGTGATGGCAGCACTCCTCCATTACATGGGGCAGACGTGCTCGAAGGCACAGGACACATCCTCTGCAGGATGGCAGTCCCTCTGCACCCAATGATTGTTCCCAAGATTGGGTCGCTCCCCCCATGGTAACCCTGAAGGGACTAGTAGTCCAGCCCAGGTTGCAGTAAGGAGAGATGGTGGGTTTGTTATCACTGGGAAATCAACAAGTGGTTTGAACAGTTTTTTGGGAGGGCAGAAAACTCCTGAGGGTCACTGGTGCTGATGACAAACAGCAGCTTGACCATGAAGACCGTAGGCAGATGTGTGCTACTGGGAGCACTGCCTTTCCTCACTCCCCACCAGCACCTCACTCTGTCTCACTTTTGCTGCCTTGGCCTGAAAAGCCCCTGCATATGTGACCTGTCTCTTAGAGCTTGTTATCCCACATTTTATTTGCATCACACTGGATCTGTCCAGGTGATTAAACAAAAGACATCTTTTTATTATTGTTGTTTTTACTGTGCAATTGCTATGTCCTTTATTAGGGCTTTGCTTTTCCTGTGAGGAATAATCTCTGGAAACTTGGATAGGATCCTTTGGCTCACACTAGAAAAGGTAATAAAATCCTGGGAACCCAGAATGGTTCTCTGTTGTTTTTACCAAACATCTTTTCCCATCTTGAAAAATGTGCTTCTCTGTTCTGATTTGTTTCCTGATTTAGGGAAAATTTCTTCCTAACCTGCCAGCTTTCCTCTTGTCCAGCAGACCCAGGCATTTAAGAGGCTGTGACCAAGTGCTCAGAGGGCTCTACAGACCTTACTTCTGCTCCCCACCGCACTTCTGACTCTCTCTACAGTTACAAGGAAGCCACATAATTCCTCATTGCTCCAGGTTCTCCATCTGCCACCTTATGATATAATATTTACTTACCTTTTAAATCTCCGTAGGAATGCATTATAAAAGTGCATTAGTGTTATTACTATTCTCCATTGTGTAACTTTGAGAAATGGCTTACGTAAGGCTGGCTCCTCTGTCCCCTCTCTGACCCCCATCCATTGTCCCGGTGTTGCTGCCTCCTCCCGCGATAGCAATAATTAAGCACCAGTTTCCCAGTATACCCCTCAGGCTCCTACCCAGACCTTGGGGAATAACCATCTAGTCCCCTCTACATCGGTCCAGAGATCGGCAGCTTTGGATTCAAAGGTCCTGCTGCTTCTCTCTCCATACCTTCGTTGAACATGCCTGCATTGGAATGTCCCGATATATGTTTTCAGAGGCTCCAGAATGACTTGTATGATCTCAAAGCCCTTTTTTCTAGCGTCTCTAAAGTACCCCATCAACAACAAGCGTAGGTATTTCCTTATAACTATGACATGAGTTTTATTGGGAGGATATTTGTAACCTGTTACCGCCACACTCTCTCAGGCTCAGCTTTCACAAACCAAGTATAGTAGGACCATAAAAACACGCAAGTAGTAACCTGAAGTAGAACGTATTCAGATGGTATGGTGGGAAGACTGAAGCTTCCGATGAGAATGACATAGCTGAATGCTGATGTGCTACTGACTGTGACCTGCTTTGTCTGCCACAGCGGTTTTTTTTAGCAGGTAAGTTAATTTTTTTTGTTCCCTTTATTTTCTATCATGCCAAAACACCTATTTTCAGTGAGATAAAAGGCTGAAGGTAATTCAACTAACAACACCGTGTAGGAGCTTTCACTGAATGGGCTGGCAATAGGAATCTGAAGGGTGCAAACTAGTGAGACTTCTGCATTTTCAGATTCCTCTTTCTCTTCCTCCTCTTTCTCTTCCTCCTTTCCTGAAGGATATTGGTCCACATCCGTACCATTTTATGTGAAACAGCTGCCAGGTTTCATGCCAGAGGTGACTGCATTTCAGAGACAAGCAAATGTACTGCTGTATTGCTGCCAGATACTGATCTCATATACATTAGCCTTGGCTTTTCAAACAGCTCCATTGGACTTAGGTGGTGCAGCTCCAGCCTGATCCTAGCGTAAAAGACATCTGAGCCCATTCCACTATTTTTTGGCATTCAAAAAATGTAAAGTATGTGTCGTATAACAATGTACCCATACATTCTGCCATCCTGTTAATTCCTGTCTCACACAGGCTCACTGTCTCTCATAGCCAATTATTTAGACAAGAACTGGTGACTAATAGAAGCAATTTGTAGGAAACATGCTGTTCCCAAGTGACCAACAGCAAATTGCTAATGACTGACATTAGAATGACCGTTCTCCAAAGAGGAATAGTTGAAAGCCCACTGTGCACAGCACTGATCGCATTTGAAAACAAAACACTCCCCCCTGATACTGGCACCTGCCATTTATCCTGGCTACTGCTTGCCTCCTTTCTCTGGTATAGCTGTAAGAGCAATTACACGGAAATGCAACAACCATGTTATTTGTTTACACAAACATGAAATGTGATTTAAAACACTTCGGTAATGTGACCTTATAAACTTGATGGACACAATATTAAAAATACGAATGCACTATAGGGAGCAATTCTGCACTGCTCAGGAGATGGATCATAGGGCTTAATAGATCGTTTCCATCGCTGAAATTTCTGAGTCATGATGAATGGAATTTCTTAGTATTTGAAACAAGAGAGGGGCACGTTTAAAAAGACTGGAGAGGACTGCAGTGTAAAATCTTTGCACTATAAAAAAGGCAGCCTTAGTTTTTATTGCCCCTGCGGGGAGTCTCCTGTGAACCAAACAGCAACTAAATCAAATAAACATTTCTGAATTAAATCCATCTTCTCTTTAGCTTTGGGGAGTTTAAAAAACCCGGTAATTTATTGAATTGCCTTTCATGGTTATACCTGCAGATGCCTTTTGAGTTTGATAGCAAAAACATTTAAACTCATAATGTTTCCCAAATCAGCTAAATCCATTATATCACCTGTGCCAGTTACTATATTTGTAGGGTAGTAAACAGTGGCCTTTATTGTTTGTTATTCATGGGGCTGTGCATAAGAATGAGCTTAGTCTGTCTCCAGAGATACACACCTACCTTACTGGCACCAGAAATATTATACCAGCTTAAATCAGTGCAAGCTTTCCATGCTGTCACTCCCTCCCCTGTTTTGATTTGGTGACGGTAATCTCTACTCACTGCTGTGCTGATACCCTTTGAGTCAAGGTCCCTTTTCTACTTCTGCTGTTTCTGAAAAAATTTAACAAGTGCAGCTTAGGCATGTTATGAACAGTTAGCAAATTTCCACACCTGAGAGGGTATGTGGGCTCAGATATCTGGTTTCCTCTGCAAGCAGATGGAGAGGTGAAAATCCTCATGTGGGCTTGTCACATCCTTATCTTGAAACCTCCAGAAAAGTAGGAAAATTAAGGCAGGAAGGCGAATGATCTAGACATCAAGTAACTTAGCTCTTCTCACAAGCAGTGCAATTTGCTTACAAAACCCAAGAGAGAGGAAAAATCCAGGTGGATATGGAGTATTGCAGTTTTGGCAAATGAGCTATATGAGGAGTATTAGGGCAGAGCACGGGCATTAGGGCAGAGGTATCCTAAAAGATTTTTGGAGAAAACACAGTAGAGGCCCTGATGATGGTGTCTGCACTGCTCCCTGGGGAGGAGGTCTTTGGGGAGAGCATCTCAAGACCTCCCATCTTTTGCATCTATGATCCCTTCTAATTTTTCCCTTTCTGTCACACGATCCTTTCTTTCCTCTTCCTCTTCTTCCCACAACTTCAATTTACCATTTTATAACATCTCTGGGACTAATTCTGCAATTGTTTACATGGCATAGGACCATTAGGAAAGCATTTAACACATTCTGATGTGATTTGGAGTGGAAATAGCCATGTGAAGAGCAGGCTCTCGACAGACCTAGAAGTAGCTTGTGGGTTACAATTTGAAAACCTTTTGATGCAAGCACAGCCCAGGCCATGTAGCAACAAGAGCACCTAGAGAGTCTCCCCATTCAAGTGACTGAGGCTTTTGCAAGGAACAGGAGAACATGAGTTTTCTTTCTGCTGGTTTTTGGCAGTTCTAGGGAGGCATGACTGGCTACTTAAAGATATTTTCCATATTGCTTTTCTTTTCTTTTGTTTTGAGTGCCACATGGTCTATCATTTCCCTCAGCTCAGATATTGGCCCCAAGGGGACTTAGTCTATCAGTAAAACACAGAACTAAGCAATAGTGATTAAAACCCAAAATGTTTTAGGCATACTGCTCTTGTTAGTGGTACTGGTTTCAAATGCTTTCCCCTCCTCTCTGTCTCCCCTCTCTTAGCGGCTTGTTATGAGCTCCATGATGCCTCTTGTCATCCCAGTAAGCTACGCCAACACAGGATGGATGGAAGGGTGCCACTGCAAATCATATCCCTAAAAACATTTTGTAAAGCCTACCGCTGCTATAGACAAAAAATTCCCTTTTCCTCTGTTACTATCAACATCTTAAATTCTTCATTCCATACATTTCCAAGTCCTGTCAGTGGATGGATGGTAGCTCATCTCATTTCATGTTTTCGCTTTCTGTTTCTCAGGTGCTAGCACAATTAGAAAGTCTGAATTGTTTTGAANCCCGCCCCGTAGTCAACTCTATTTTTTTGGCCTGTTTTTCCACATGAATATTGCTTATTTGGCCATGCTGGCTTTCAGTCTGGCTGCAAGTTCCCTTGTGATAGCTTTTGAACCTTTTTGACAAAGTTCACTCAAATTTGATTGAAGGGCAGTAGTCTCAGAAACAATCATGTTCCTACAAGATCTGTTAATTCAAACAGCATGACAGAGGAGCAGGAACTAAATTCATGCCCCCACTGAGCAAACATTATTGTTTCTCTTGGCAGCTGGTACTCACTGGCCCACCCGCACCTACTGCTTCTTGCTTTGCAGGACTGTCGGCTGTGGTGTGGGGAGGAGATGAAATTAATGCAGAGGGGATGGAGGTGGGCTGAGGGATACAGGGAGCAAGTTTGTTGGAAATCAGGCCTTGCTGCTTCCAGCTCTCCCCACAGGAATTGTTTTGTGGCTAAATTACATCCATATTGTTTTATTTCAAACATGTCGAAAGCTTGACTTCAGCTTCAAATGGCATTATTTTTGTGGAGGTAAAGCCAGTACCTTAATATTTTTTTAACAAAGCCTTCTGAAATGCACATACATTTCCAGTCAGCCGGATTCTTCCTTTTTGCTGAATACTGAACATTCTTTTCTTCCCCTCGCTGTTGTCTTTGGCTGTAGAAATTGTACTTTCCACTTTCACAAAAACTGTAGGGGCATTATGAATGCCTGTATTTTTCTTGAGCAGAGTTTTTGCTTTCTAACAAAACGGTTACATTAACTCACCTCATGCAAGTTCAGCGTTAAGTATATGACTGTAAAGCACAAGGTGCTTATCTACTTGCCTGTGTAGTTGCAACTGAAAATTAAATTCTCCTTTGTATTTTCTTATAGAGTGCCATGGTGAATGGTTGAAAAGATGTCATGTTCTTCTTCAGTGGATAGACTTTATGCTGCGATAGACCTCAAAAAATTCCTTTGAGGTCCTTACGGAAAACAGGAAGACAATTACTGGTTATTATCTGTCTTAGCAAATTGTTTTATCCAAAGTTATAAGTAAAATACCTTAACTGGAAGTTTCTATAGCCAGGTGTTGGCATTGTAAGAAGGAGAGGTGTAGAGTGTTTCACACTTTCTAATCCAATTACAAACTTTGATTACTATCTGCTGACAGCACTCTCAGCAAGAAGAAAGTGCCATTACACCTACTACAGGAGAGTACTCCTAGAGTACTACAAGGGAGAGTGAAGGGATTTGTCCAGGGTCACCCTGGAAGTGGCAAAGAGTGGGCTGCAGTAAGATACTGGCCCCCATTTTGCTGCTCAGAGATACACGCTAGAGTGCCAAACCTCCTCACTTAGCTACGAAATTTTCTTCAAGATTTTATTAACCCCTTTTGGAACAGATTTCTTCCATACAGAGAGCTTCAACCTGAGAGACAATTAGCCACATGCATTTTTGCCGATTATCAGTTTATCAAACTAATGAAAAGAGCTGTGACTTCCCTGCACTACAAATACCAAAAGCCATGCGTAGATATGACTGCAGTTTCACCTCTCTCACCTTCCTATACGACAGCAGTATAATAATTTGGGGACAGCTTTCCATTTAGCATTCCAGGGTTGTATCAGGAGGCCTATTGCAGATACCATCACTGCAGATGCCCCGTTTCTGTTCAAAGTTTTGAGGCTGCCCAGGAGCCTGTCCATGAGTCAGTGGCTGACACCCCAAGACACATGTTCCCTTCGGGGCCATTCTGCCTATGTTGTTTCTATCATCCTAAGGTCTTGCACTTAGCTACTTAAAATTCTGCAGTTTGCCTTCCTCTTTTCCTTATTTTCAGGAGGCACCGGTGAGGATTAATTTCACCTAGCTTTAACTATCTGCTCAATAAGAGTGCTACCAAAAAGTCAGGCATTTCATCTTCCCATGTGCTGAGCTGTCTTAAACACCCATTTTAGGATGGAATGGGTCACTTTTTGAAGCTGCCTCCAAGCAGAGGGGGGAACCTTGATGACTAAGTCTGACTAAATGCCTGTTTTCTAGTTAGCACAAGTCAGGTGAGCTGAATCACCCCAAAAACAGCCTCCTGCCACAAAAGACAGTGCAATCTAATAGGCAGTTGTCTTCATCTCTTCAGGTAAGTCATTTTGAAGGAATTGGGATGCTATAAGTACTTTCACTTCAGACCTTGTCCAGACCAGTTCTGAGATTGCACAAGGTCTTTGGAAAGCCCATTCCAATGCTTGACCATCCCCATTTTGAAGAAATCCTTCTTAATATCTAATGGGGATTTCTCTTGCTGCAATGTGGAACCAATGCCCCTCATCTGTTTGCTGTGCATCTCTGAAAAGAGCCTGGCTCCACTTTCTCAATAACCTTCTACCAGTGGAAGACAACAGCTAAGTCCCCGCTTAGCCCCTGCTTCTCCAGGCTCAATGAAGAAACGAGATCCCTCAAAAAGGGATGACAATGGAATTTCCAACTTTTTTATGGCTTTTAGGGTGATATTCCCAGAAGACTCATTCTCTAATTTTTTTTATTTCAAGTATTGACCAAAATGATGAATGATTCTCAGCTCTGCAAAGGTACTTATTAAGATAATGAATTCTCATTGAATGATGGTAGGCACTTCAGAAGGGCCGATGTTGTCCTCAAAATTAACTGCAGTGGAAAAGAGGGATCCCACCGGGGAGTGCCTATGGGGTAATATATCCTTAGATGGGTACGGGATCAGGTTTTGCCCTGGTATTTGTACTTTGCAGGAGTTTTGCAGAGGGGCATGTTCGCCCTTGCATGTGAAATTGCTGTGGGGTCAGAAAGAGCGCCCAGGACGCTTTGGTCATAAACCAACAGCTCTAGTCAGCCGGGCACGGGCTCACTTGGGTTTTAAACAAGCATAAAACTTTACTTAAAACCTCCTGGAGTTTTCCTTCTTGGATTGGGGGCTTCACCAGATTTGTTTACCTTATAAAAACATACATGTGGAAAGAGTATAAAAAGGTTAACTGTGTCAACAGTGAGCGGCAGTAAAGCATGGTGCAATAAAAGCTGAAAATATTGCCAGTTTCAGAGAAAGTTAAGAGAAACCACCTCCTCACGGCAGTGGAAATCATGCCACGATCGCTTTCTGCTTCTCTCACACTTGCCAGGCTATTTTATGATAAAATCCATGGCTAACAGTAGTAGGGTTTTCCCCTCCGTACAGCACCGTTGGGCTGATGAATCGTTGTCCCTTTTTAGCTAATAACTAAATTAAGATAAGTGCTTTTTCTTCCCAAGCGCCTGAGGCCATCCTCTCCCACCCGCTGCCCCACAGGAGTGGCAGCATGGCTCCGCGTACCCCAAAAAGCCCGGCCGAAATCTCCTTTAGAGGCCAGCCGGGGCCCAAGCTCCCGGCCGGGGACCCGCAGGGTGGCCCCGGCTTTTGGGGGCGAGCAGGCCGAGGGGGCCGTGCGGGACAGGGCCTGCCGCTCCCGGCCCCACGGCTCCTTCAGGCACCTGGTCGCTCCCTAGGCCTGTCAACCGCGGGCGTGTGAGCGTGTAAGGAGTGGGTGTGGGTGTAAGGAGTGGGGGTGCGTG
>VYZV01008198.1:0-40452 GCA_013401275.1 Pandion haliaetus | reverse complement strand
CTCTCCTGAAGTCCAGGGGAGCGAGCTTGCTGCACATCCTCCTCCCTTAACATCTTGAACTCCACCATTTCATAGTCACTNTGAACTCCACCATTTCATAGTCACTGCAGCCAAGGTTGCCCTTGAGCTTCAGGTTCCCCACCAGCCCCTCCTTGTTGGTGAGAACAACGTCCGGCATAACACCTCCCCTTGTTGGCACCTCTATCACTTGGAGAAGGAAGTTTTCATCAATGCCTTCCAGGAACCTCCTGGATTGCTTACGCCCTACTGTGTTGTCCTTCCAACAGATACCAGGGTGGTTGATGTTCCCCATGAGGACCAGGGCTTGTGAACGTGAGGCTGCTTCTATCTGTCTATAGAGGACCTCATCTGCTCAGTCTTCCTGGTCGGGTGGCCTGTAGCAGACTCCCATTAAAAAGTCACCTGTCCCTGCCCTCCCTTTGATCCTGACTCATAGGCTTTTGGTCGCCTCCTCATCCATCCCCAGGCGGAGCTCCATGCACTCCAGCTGGTTGCTGACATAGAGGGTGGCACCCCCTCCTTGTCTCCCCTGCCTGTCCTTCCTAAAGATGTTCATAGATCTCTTTGTGCCTTAATGTTTATTGCTTCTTTTCATGGTAGATGAACTGAAATGGCTTATCACCATCTAACTTTAAGAAATCTTTTCTAATTATTGATATCTGTTCTTTTTATAACAATCTCCTTAAAGTTGTAGAAGTTGCCTTCAACTCTGCCTCACTACCATAATATAGTGCAATAGTGGATGCTTCTTTGTTTTTTCACTTACTGAGATTCTGCATGTGAGGTTTTCCAGATAGGGCAGTAACCTGGAAGTTCATATATGCTTTTTCAGAATGCTGTATTTTTACGGAAACTTATCTGCAGTATTTGAGCAGCATATATAATGTGGGTTTTTTCCATCCCTGCCATTAACAGAGAGGAAAAAAAACACACACACAAAAAAATCTTGTTAAAGTAAGTAGTACTGGAATTTAGTAGCAAATTTATAACAGCTAGTCATAGGAGATAAGTGCCTCCCATATCTCATGGAGAGAGAGGAGATCATCCCATTTCTGAGTGGTGTCTATTCTAGTGCTTAGCTAACCTCATCCAAGTTGAGTGTTTGCCCTGGATTTTTCTTCACAACCATACTGTAAATCTCTATGAATTTAGCATCCTTAGTCTCTAGTGTGCGAAGTAATTAATTTTCAAATGTTACAAGCTGCAGTGCAACTGTTACATTTATTTACTTGCGTTCAAGGTGTAATTTTTGCCTTTATATTTGGGGCTGTTCCTAGCCAATTCCAGGAGGTCTGTTACTCTCCTATCTGCATATTGCAAAAAGTGAGAGGAAACCTCTTTTAACTGACTTTCTTCTGACGTGCTTAAGCAGATCCTTAGAAGCTGAGGGAAAAGCAGAAATGCTTGTGGTGCAGTCGAGGTGGACAGGTGAGGATGCTGAAGGTAGGGCCTGAGCCCAGGCCCTGAAGGTCCTGAGGGGAACCCTTGAGATGTGTGATTCATTCCAGCACTGTTTTTGCCACGTTCAGGCAATGAATACTGAATCTGTCAGTATGACCTAGAATGCTTTAGTTGTCTTACCCCAAACAAATTTATAGAAGAAAGATGAGATTTTTTTGTCTGAACTCAGCACTACTTCATCTTCCAGTAAATACACTAATTGGATAACCACTACTGAGAAACACCATCCGGAGTGTATTATACATAACAGAAAAAACTTATCAATTGTTCTCTGCTGAAAGATTCTGTCTCTCATCAACATGATGCCACCTCTCCTGAGAAGACCTTATTCCCACTCTTCTGTATTCTTCACCATCTTTAAAACATTCTTTTAGATCTACACCAACTACAGAGAATGCTTGTAATGGCAGCAGTGTGTTTTCTCTCTTCTCCTTTGAAGTCTTCATTCAGTTACAATCTTTAAAGGCATTGTGTATTTTCATTGCTCTGGAAGGCTCCTTTTTTTTCAGATCCTCAGTGAGGGAGGGATGGGGCATGCTGTTTGTCAGAGTCTCCATGTGGCTCAATGGTGTCCTGGGACTGCAGAGCTGTACAAGTTGCAGCAACTGAGAGATTTCTGACTCACTGCCCAGAGTATTAGGAAGCGGTGTTAAACCTCCAGTCTTATTCTCCTTCGCCTCAAGTTCCAGCCCTACTCGTAGGTGACTCAGCAGGGCCGTTTGCAGGAGCTGAGCTGTGTTAAACTCAGCCTGGTTAGCTGAGGTCCTGGTTTGGGGTTCCTGCATGGAAGGGCAAATTGTAGGGGAAAGCAAAGAGGGCAGGTTGCTGAGACCAGCAAAACACCTTTTCAGCTACTTTGCACAGCAGCACCAAGGTAGGAGGGACGTACCTTCATACGGTATTCCTAAAAGACAGACTGTGGAACCTACTCCACCTTAAATGTCTCAGGGTTCAGAACAGCAGATATGTTTTCTGTTTGGAAACAAATACTTTTTTTTTTCCCTCACACAGTTACTGGTGTGCTGTGCCTTACATGTCCCATTTTACATTTGTAGATCCCTCCTCCTCAAAATGCAGTTCAGATGGGGCTATCCAGATCATTTAACTAGTTAAGTTCTGAAGACATTTGATCTCAGCTCCCAGTGGGGGGGGGGATACAAAAATTTTCTGAGCTTTTGCTGAAGATTTACAGCAGTGTGTTTGCAGAAATGAAGCTCAAAGAGCCCCTTCCACCATAACTCTTCCTGCTTACCTGCCCTGCCTGCCTAGTGCATGCTCCAAGCTGTCTTGCTCTTTGTAAAAAACCTCAAGTGAGTGAAATCCCAGGAGATAGGGCTGCCCAGGTTGACGTAATACCAACTGCCTAGTTTGCCAAATTAGTTTATAATAATTACATTCTTAAACCGGTCCATTTTCATGGTTAATTTGGCTGGCAGAAAATGAAGAAGCTATTTTTGCAGCATATATGCACCATATGAATGTAATTACTTGGAAGCAATGCAGACTCCAGGATTGAGTGCTTTTTTAAAAAAATTTCTAATGAGCATGAGCAGGCTGTGCTGTTTGCGGTTGCCTGGGTAACTGAGACCAGACTTTTATCTGGCTCATTCTGTTACAAGTAGAGGAACATACACTAATTCTGATATTTGGCCTCTACCTTAAACTATTTTATGAAGATAGGAATGATCAAAAAACATCTTTAAGCCTGCCCCTACTGCATGCACCAGAGAAAATGATCAAGCAGGAGAGCTGTGTATGACTGGAATAGAAAGGAGCTAGTTCCCTTTGCTTCTGCATCTAATTGCACATTCTGTCCTGTGATGACAGGCATGAGTACGGCATGGTGGGTGTCTGCACTGAGACTGATTGGACTTTCAGAAACAGTTCCAAACCCCAGGCATGGGAATTGCAGTTTTTTCCATCCACACAGTCAAGAGGTCTGCAGGACTCTGCTGTGGAAACCCAGGCTTTTGTGGCCCCCAGCCTGCACTGCTGAACAGGGCTGGCTCTCCAGAGCACTCAGAAATTTCAGTTAATGCTGACAATGTCTATCTACTTTCACAGTGTTGCTTTCTGCAGGGAACAGATCTTCTCTGTACAATTCAATGAGCTGCTTGAAATTTCGAAATTATTTGTGTCCCAGTAACCTTGGAGACTACAGTCCTACTGCTACAAGAAAATTGTTGGAACCGAAGTTTAGTGGCCTTTGGAGCATATACTGCAAGGCTGATTTATCTGGATGTTTGAAAAAGGGAGGAGCTTTGAAGGTGAAAATGGCATGGTACATAGATACCTCTTAGGCATGGTAAATAGGAAAGTCAATCCAATCCCTAATGTTGAGATGTATTATACTGCATATAGCTTGTACGAATACAGAAGACAGGTACTAGACCATGCAGAGGAGGGATTATCGAAAAATCCCACTTTTACCAGGAGGTAGAAAAGATGGATAACCATTTTAAGAAACGTTAATTTAAATTTGACTTCAGCTTGTTCCTAACTTAGCAGTTTTGACTGAAATAAAGGATAGAATATTATTAGCTATAAACATGCTGGGGTTTTGTGTGGAATAGTCAAAGAAAATCATTATGCAATAATTATGCCAGAATAGGTTATGCTGCTAGAGCTCTAATGGTAAATTTCCCTGTGTTGATGAATTCACTGGCTGCCAAGTAGACACAGAGACTCTGAAGTTCTTGCTGCCTCTTTCTGCGGCAGGATGTCTCACAGAGGGTTTTCATAGATGAGGACTGAGAATACGAAGTGGCTATTAAAATACATAATTTTTTAAACGGTGAGAGGGGTGAACAGAGAGCCTGAGATTTTTCTTCTAATTCAATCCCCGAGAATTCAATCTGCTACTTAAGAATAAAATCCCTTTTCTCTAAACAAATCAAGAGAACTGTAACTCTGAAACATCCTTATCTGCAGCCTCTACAAACTGCTTGATCTCTCATTTAACCTGGCATTTTTGTCAAGTGCCTTTTCCCAGCTGTATCTTTAAAACTGTGATTGTGTTTTTCAAGTTTCTTCAGTCAGAAAGCTTGAGGACAGTCATATTGGATAATATGAAAAAAAGATTTTTTTTTTCCCCCAGGAGGATGAACAGTGTCCATATATGACATAAATCCACTGAGACACAAACCTTCATGTCAGAGAACTAAATGGGTGTCACTGCTGTCATCTTCCTTTTTAGCCAGGCATGTACAATGGAATTTTTGCTTAAAAGGGCCGTTATTGAGCCTTGTGTTAACATATTTCAGAGCACAAAAAGTTCTGTGCAGCAGAGTAGCACAGATGAATACATTGACAGATGCCCAGGAAAATGAAGTGGCAGCAGCTCATAAGATTAGCCTGCTTGCAAGTTTGCTTTCATTGCTCAGAAGCACCTTCTTCCTCTGGTCGTCTGCATCTGGAGAGCTTGAGAACTAAAAGGACTATTAGGGAGCACAGCTTTCATAGAGAAGACCGGAAAAGGTCAGGAAAGCTGCTGTTGCCATTCTGTATCTTAGTTTCTCATATCTATTCATTTTTTTGATCTCTTTGGAGAAAACAGAAGGGAGTGTATTCTGAATAATCCCTAACAGGCCATAGGTGTTCTGCAATGTATTGCCTAGAAACGTTGCTGAAAACTCAACTTCTTTCATTTAACTTTCTTCTAACCATATTTGGGCTGCTGTCAGGTGAATGATGGTGAGTGATTAGGGTATGGCAGATTTCTTCAGAAAATCTTTCTTCCTTGGGAAGGTAGCAGATTGTCAGGAACTTGCTTGAGACTCTGCTCTGCGTTCTGTTGCAAATCTGCCTAGGATTTTCTCGGCAAGAGCCACACGCTGCCAGGAACACTTGAAAATATGGCTTTGGTTATAGTTTCCTGATCTCCTGAAATGCCTGGCAGTAAGCTCTGCTGAAACCTGATTTACCACAACCTGTACAGCAGCCAGAGACAGGCCTACAGATGCCCTGTGAGCTTCCCACGCAGCTCTGAGGCTGACCTGTAACACCTGGAGCTCATCCCCAGCACAGGGTGCCAACCCTGCCAAATGCTGCTGTCGTTTTATGACAAAAACTCCTGTTCCCTGGGTACTTAAACAAGAGCTCCTGTCCAGTCACGTTGCCTGAGTGACCTAAGCAGGATTTGACCTCTAGGGCTTTAGATGGCAAGTGCTAATGTAGTGCTTTGTCTGGGAGTTTTCTCTTGCAGTGCCACTAGCAATCTTTTGTTCAAATGTGTTGCTTGGCTACAAGTCCTTCTTTCCATTTGAAAGCCCACATAAAAATCTAAAATATTTAAACTGACATTTCTGGCAGTCTTGTTTGCTGAAAGAATATGTAGCTTTGCAATCAGGAGCTTGAAAATGAAAATATCCTACAATGCTTTGCTTCCTTTCCACTTAGCCTGTTCAAACACTTGTGCCATCCTTTAAATAAAATCTAATAATAAACCGCAGCTGGAATAATTGATGCAGAAAATCACACAGCATAGCATTCTGTATTTATTGTTTGTCTTTTAGTGGCATGGACACTGTCAGTTCTAGTGGACTTGATAGCAGTTCTTCCAAGTAAACAATGTAACACAACTGCATTATGACTTCTTGCTCTCCTTAAGCTAACTCTGCCATCACAGGTTTTAAAAATGGGCTCTCTTAAAAAATTGGTTCACTTCCATCAGTGATATGGTGGACAGTGAGGAGGCAAAGTACAGAATGCACTGAGATGGCCATGTCTGGTTTCTGCTTGAGTAGCTGGGGTTGTTCAAGGAGCATGGGAAAAGATTTCTGCCAGGAAATGATGAGTTGTACTGTTGTATTTTGAATAATTTATCCAGTACGCCTGAGTATAGCTGTGGTTCTTGTTTGCTGACAATAAAATAACAGCTTAAAAAACCTCAAACTATTTATTTGGCACTTACTGGGGTGGGGGGGGTTAGCTTCACTTTTAATCCTTATCCTTACTACCAATCATGTAAGAACAGCTCACCCCCATAATGCAGCTTAGAAACCTTTTGCTTTAAGCTCCCTTTGGAGCTTTGGCATCTCTATTGCGGCACGTACTCTGCTCTCTGCCAAGGGTTGGTCTGGCTGGATCTCTCGCAGCCTTCTCTCATCAGGCCTGGGGTCACCAATCCTTATCACAGAAATGTGTTACAACAGAAGATGATTCGGCCTCAAAGCTTTCATACAGAACTTTCATATATCTGCTGTGGTTTTAATAAAAAATTCATAGTCTTGATTTTGCTGACCATTTTTTGTCAGTCCTGAAAACTACTCCAAGGTGATTCGGATCATATCGTGATCTGAGTATACAATTTCAGATTGGTTGTGTCCATTAATGAAGCTTTCAGTTGAACTCATAATCAAAAATTTAGCAGTCTGCTTCAAAAAAGCTGGTTTTAGTTAAATATAATGAAAACATTGTTAAAGGAGTTGCATTAGCGACATTGCTGCAGCTAATTTCTAAATGAAAACAAGTACCATACTTTCCTGAATGTTAAATTTTGATTGAGAAAATCCTTGAATCCAACAAAACTTAGCTGAATCATTCTACTATAGCTTAACTACTTTGTTTTGGAAATAATGTAGGTGTCCCACTTCTGATGCGGTGGTTAATTAAAGACATTCTGTCAAGGTTAACAGCCCTAAACATGTATTGCACTGATAATTAAAAATAAGGGCACCCTACCCATAACAAACTAGAGTCATATTGCAATCTGGCTGCAGAAAAGTTTGCCCTTTAATATGTACCTCTCTGGAGCATGAATGGATTCTACAATGCAGAGACAAGTGTACCCGATTTTTTCTCCTATCCTTTTTCTACTACCTTGTCCAATTTCAAGTGGCTCTAGTAAAAGAGTTACCTAAAAAGTTAAGTTATTTGAGTAAAAGACTGTAGCTTTTAGGTCATGCCCACCTCTCCCAAATCACCTGTATTTTGCAGTTTATATTGTATGTGACTGACTTGGTGGTTTGAAGCAAGGAGGGCAATAGGAAATTGAGGAGATTTCTAAATGTGTTCATCAGTGTCATCTCTGTACAACCATAGTGCTACAGTAATAGTGGATGGTGCTGTTTTTCCTAGGTTTTCCTGGTTTTTAGGAAATTATTATTTATCCTTTGCTGGATATTTACACCTCCTAAATGTAGATTCTTAATTTAAAGTATTGACCTGGTAGGCTTATCTCCCTAGACAGTTTACATAATTAGGAGAGACAGGTTCCTTGTATTACCATAGAATCATAGAATGGTTTGAGTTGGAAGGAACCTTAAAGATCATCTAATTCCAAGCCCCCCTGCCATGAGCAGGGACACCTTCCACTAGACCACGTTGCTCAAAGCCCCATTCAACCTGGCCTGCAACATTTCCATGGATGGGGCATTCACAGCTTCTCTGGGAAACCTGCTCCTGTGTCTCACCACCCTCACAGTGAAGAAGTTCTTCCTAATATCTAATCTAAATCTACTCTCTTTCAGTTTAAATCCATTACCCCTTGTCCTGTCACTGTATACCCTTGTAAAAGGTCTCTCTCCAGGTTTCCTGTAGGCCCCCTTTAGATACTGGAAGGGTGCTATAAGGTCTCCCCAGAGCCTTCTCTTACCTAGATTCTCTCAAATCAGCCTTTGCAGGACTGTCACCATTTCTTTTAGCTAAAGGAAGATTAGAATCGGAATATAGGTATTTTGGCTGTGAGCATCCCCCTAGAGCTGTTGCAATCACAGACAAGAATTGCTATCCTTGTGAGACCTCTGGTCTGCATATCTCTGAATTTTTTAAAAAAGTATCTGTGGTGCTTCTGTCCTTGGAGATATGCAGAACTTGAGTGCATGAGGCCTTTAGCAACCTGATCTAATTCTGAAGTTGGGCCTGCTCTTGCATGAGGGGTTGGATCTTAAGGGGTCCTGTCTAATATAAATTACTCTGTTTCTAAACTCAATAGCTCAGGGCATAACCTCACAAGAGTTTGCGTTTAATCCCTCAATTTAGAAGAGGTTCATCCCCTATAGTAGGAGAATCCATACATCTTATGTGTTTATAAATTATACAACTATTATTCTAATTTTGATAGCAAGAAATGTGCTCCCAGTGTATCGTACATTTTCCCTTATGAATCTCTGTTTTTTACTAGTACTCCTTGAGCTCTAACCATTCCTTGAAAGATAAGGTGCTGAGAAACCAGCAAAAATCACTTATGCTCTGTCTAGTAAGCCAGTATGGAAAAGAGTTCAGGATCTGGGGAGGGTTTTACTTGCTCTACTGTCTGCTATGTTGCTCCCTCAAACAATGCTTGAACAGCCTGGATGAAAAGAGCATGATAGACTACAGCACTAACTAGATGAAGTGATCTGGATGGACTCTGAGGGCTTCTTTCCAACCCGTATTGCTAACGTAGGTAATACGCTTGTCTCCTCAAATGAATAGCACAGTGTGGAGAATCCAGCAGTAGCAGGAAAACAGAATGAGAGCGTGTGCCCAGAGGATTGTAGATGGCCTGTTAAGTGCAGAGAACATAGCTTCGAGTGTGTCTTGTTGAAAAGATCTGATTCAGTTGGCGCTTGTTTCCAGCTTCAGCAGCATGTCTGGAAACAGAAAACTACTGTGAGCCAGAGCACAGATATAGGCAGAGAGGAACAGAGAGGGGAAAGTACCCCTCCGCTGCAGCTGTCAGAAATGCGTGAGGTTCCCCAAGGGCTATATAAATAAAAGAGCTGTCTAGGCGGGAGTTTTGAAAGCAAGCCAGATGGCTGCAGTTGCTTGCAAGAAGGTTGATATGCCAAATAACTTTTTACATCTCTAATGTGTGAAAAAGGTTTTGCCCTTGACTTCAAAGTAACAGAGAGTTTGTCACACTGCCTGATACTTTTCTGGCTTTTTTTCTGGCTTTTTTCTTCCCAGACAGCAGGGTTTGCTATAACTATCCTGCAACTAGCTCATGAGGTACCTAGTGCTTAATCTGTGATCTGCCTAGTAATCCTGCTGCTGCAAATTGTGGGGATGCAGTGTTATTTAGATTGGCAGCAAATGCAGAGTTCAGAGAGTTGTGTGTATCTGGCTGAATTCTAAATGGATAATTACATTCTGCTTACCTAAAGTTCCCCTTTATGGCTTTTTGAAGTCCCTTGCTCAAAGCTGTTGTTATAAAGTCGCTATCTGCTCTTAATTGGTAACTAACTTCCACTCTATAGGCGACTGCGTTTCAGTGACAAGTGAGATGACCTGGCGTGTATTGTGGTGTCCCCATCATAAATTGTAAAGCCATGTAAAAAAATGTAGTTTTTCATGCACACCTGATCCTGGTTGCTCTCTCCTCTATGATACATTTCTGCAAAGAGTACTTGTAAAGTAGTCACCTCTAGTTTACCTAGAAATATCCATTTTTCAAAGTTTTTGTATCATACAGTTACTTTCTGCTGTTTTGGCAATAAGTCTTTGATACTCTTTTCTTGTTTTTTATAATTTTTTCACTATATAAAAGGCATCACTGGCCTGTGTCCCTGTGTTTAAAGTACCCAAAACTCAGTGCTGAGAAGAGATTATTGCAGAGCTGGAGACCCCCTGCAGAAGTTTCCTCGCTTCCCAAATCTGGCCAAAATGGAGTCATAACATCTAATCAGACATAATGTAGTACAGAAGTAGGTAGATCAGTATCAGCATCTTCAGTATTGTAGGGGATTTTGTTAACCCAGTGGCTGAGCCATCCATATTATGCGTGAATCCCATTTCCAGAGCCATTTGAAAGCTGATGCTCAGAGTGCTTATCGCACAAAGCTCTGAAGTGGGGAGTGCCAGGTGCAGGTATTGAAGGCTGAAATTATACATGTTCTCCTATATTTAACTGTAATTAAGCAGACACTTGAGTATCCGTTCATCTGTTTTGTGCTTTTTTAGGCTTGCCACTATTCAGTAAAAAAAATAATTTTAACTTTATTCCTCACATAAGGTATACGCAAGGAAGCGATTAAAAATGTTAAGTTGTGCAAGGTAGACTTCACATTATTCCTGCAGAAAATGTGTTTCGATGACATTTCCATCCTGCCTCCCACAGCCTCCTCTAAAAAAGAAAAAAAAAGTCTCTCAGTTTAGGAGAATGTGTTGCTCACTGGCAAGAAAAGAAAGTGGAACAAAGCCTGTGGAGCACATTGGAGAGTTGCAAACTTGTTCACAGCTTTTGGAAACAACACTATAATGAGCCTCCCACTTAAAGATCTGTAGTAAAAAAATGAATCTGTAATGTTCCTGCTAATAACACCACATTTTGGTAACCTGGATAACGCATTCATAGTGTTTATGCTCTGCAGGCTTTGTAAAAATAAACAAGTAGTTGCCTGAGCAGTGAAACTTCGAAAGCCTGGTATAGGGGTGGAGTAAGTCTCCTGGCTGTGTCAGCCACTGCAGAATATCACGACTGTACTTGCACCACAGCCCTTCACTCGGGGGAGGCTACCTCAGGTGCCTCTCCGTAGACTGGCTGCTTGTTTTTGCAAAAGTTGTGGAGTGTTAATATCTTTGCATTTGAACTTGGTTAATTCAAAATTTCTTGCTGGGGAAGGAAAAGAGGAATGATGAGTAGACTGATACCGTAACCGCACATGCTTCCCTTTGTATCCTGGCTAAAAAGAAATATGTTGCCTGCAGTGTAATCTTGCAAAGCTGAGCAGGAAAGCTGTTTTTTTTCACTCCTATACTTGTCATGAGGAGTCCTTCTGCCCCTGGCCTCTTTACAACGCAGCTTAGTTCAAAGGTACAACTGAGTTTGTTTTAACAGTGACAAATACTGGAAGTTCAGGAAGTTGCAGTGTTAGAAGAGATGTGAAATCAGTGATGCATCTACAATTATTTTTGGAAAGGTACTCTGTTATATTTAAGATATATTGAAATATTTTATGGGCACTTAAGTCATGCACTTGGCTTATGAATTGGTTCACCTTCAGTTTGAATGTGGTATATTCTTCTTTTTTCTTTAGACAAACTGCAAAAGAGAGTGGCAGTGTTCTCCCTGGCTCCCAACACAGCAGTTTGTGTCAGTCATTTTGTACCCACAAAACACATGTACTAATAACCACACACAGTCTGCTATAGGCCTGAGGTCTAGCTCTTTCAGCTCTGGATTTAGGACTGTGGTACAGCTGCTAAGGGATTTATTTATTTTTAAGTGTGGAGGGTTCAGCTAATTTCTCTTAGTGATGAAACAGCTGCACTGAAGCCAGTTCAGCTACAAGCAAATAACCACCAGTTTGATCTGCCTGTGGTTCTTGTAATATGTAGAGCATCTTGTTGTTTTAATGTTGGTAGCCTCAAAGCATATTTGTGGGATAGTAAATATTGTCACGATGCTACAGACAGGGAAAATTATCCAACAAAAAAGGAACAGTGTACGTTACACTGCCCAATTAGTCAATATGTATTATTGCGATCTGTATTCTGGTCCAGTACTCCAACCCTGTTGTCTTTTAATGATAGCCCACTCTAGTTTTCATTCAGATTTCAGGTTTTGATCAGATTTCTTTTTTTTTTCCCCACTTGTTTATTCTACTGCCCTCCTCAGGGCCATTGGAGTTGTACTTGAGATGGGGAGAAGTGGTGGTGCTCAACCTTCCATGTTACTTATTTGTTCTCTGAGAGCATATTTCTGCCAGCAGGCAGTCCTGTGAACCAGATTACGTGATTCAATATTTTGCAGGACCTCTAATAACAAGAGTAGTAGAATTGGCCAAAATGGTGCATCTTCCATTTTGACCAGTAGGTGAAGCTAAGGAGATTTATTGGATAGAAATACTGCCTTCCTGCCATTAATAAAACTAAAGGTTTTGGGTAGTGCTGCACGGTTATTTCTCCATGTGAATTTATGAGGGCATTCAGGGAGAGTAATTTTTCTTCACCTGGTTCCCTTTTCCTCGGAGTGAATGATGGTTGTGCCGCTGCTGGCTGCAAGGCGAGCAGAGAGCAAACAGTTCGTAAATGTAACTGCCTCCAGGAGAGCTCTTCATGTGTACAGCAAAGTGCTCTAATAGAGGAAATGGGCAGGCAGGGTGGGCAGGTTGTAAAATGAATACATGGCTACTCACAGAGTTGTCTTCGTTCTGCTTATACCTCACTGGCTGCCTGATACAGACTGAATGGAGATATTTTCAGTAGAGGTGTCTGTGAGCTTTTTCTTAGGCAGTTCTGCCCATCTTCAATGTGCCGTGTCGGTCATCTACTCCCTTTGCGCCTGTTCTGTTAATCTCTGCACTGCTGCAAAATGAAAAAAAAATTAAATCTGGGCTGTGAGTGACTAGTAAACTCATAAAAGACATGTATCTAATTCTACTTCTACTCTTACACACTGTATAAAAGGAAAGATTCTTACTATTTTTTGTTTGTTTCTTAGCACCATATAGCTCAGAGAGGAAACTGGTTTAGCTCCTACAGTTCAGGAAGGGCCCCTTCTAGGTCCATTAAGAAAAAAGGAAAGATTTTAATAAATTTACATTCAGAATCTAAATCAGTAAAGAAGTGTCTTTTTCCTATTAAAATCTGTGGATTTTTTCCCTAGAGGCAACAAGACAAATGGAAATATCTGTTTGCATTAAACATTCATTTGTTTCTAATAAATGGCACTGACCTACTTTAATGCTGTTACATGTATAATTGGGGCAAAATAATGTGTTAATCTTTCTTTACAAATGGGAGTGGCCTGCAAAGCTAAAACATGTAAACATAGGAAAAGATATATAGGAAATACAGCCCTGAATCCAGATTATCTGCCTGCTATTAAAAATACAGCTGTGAATTTGCCAGGCTCTGTGACTTGTAAGTTAACCAGCTGATGTGGGTTAACCCAACATTCTCTGCTGCTCTGCACAATTCTACATTTATACAGGCAATTGCTTTGTATCTCTCTCTGTATGGTGAAACCCTGTTGGGATGGAGTGTAAGGCTGAAACAGTTTTTCCTTAATTTTTGTCCTTGCCGTGACATTAACAGCCATTTTCCTATTTGCAAAACGGGTGGCTCATTTACATCATCAAATCTTTACAATGGCTACCTAGTTAATGATTGCAAAACAGAGTGCTTTAAAATAACTGGTACACTATTTCTTATCCTGTTCTTATGTTGATCAGAGCCAGAATTCATTGCATATGGCATCATTTAATATTTGAACACTCTGCCTGTTTATTGAAGCTGTCACTAGTTACCATTTCAAATGCGGACTTTTAACTCTAATCCGGTAATGGGGTCTCAGGGGCTTCATTTGAACAGACATAGCGAAAAGCATTTCTGAGTGGCGATCCCCCCACCCTCACTCCCCCCACTTTATATATTAGGCATGATGTCATATTGTACGGTCTATTCCTTTGGCCAGTTTGGTCAGCTGTCCTGGCTGTGTCCCCTCCCAACTTCTTGTGCCCCTCTAGCCTTCTTGCTGACTGGGCATCACAAGCTGAAAAATCCTTGACTTTAGACTAAACACTACTTAGCAACAGCTGAAAACGTCAGTCTGTTATCAACATTCTTCTCATATCAAACTCAAAAACACAGCACTGTACCAGCTACTAGGAAGACAATTAACTCTACCCCAGCTGAAACCAGGACAGCATGTGACAGAGCTCTTGAGGAGAACTGCCTCATGTTGTACCACTAATCCCAAGAACCATCATCACCAGCTGGCAATGCTCTTCATTTGTTGTCAGAAAAAGGTGGAACTTCCTATATGATAGTCTTGAAATTGTTTTCAGTTCTTTCAAATTACTGTAGGGATTTACCCTGAATATGTCTATATGTGCTATATATCTACCTATATTTTATGACATTAAGGAAAATATGTTTTAGGAGAGACCCCTACTTTATTTCTAGGTGTTATCAAATCAAGAATTCCATCAAGCACAGATTTATAGGCAATACAGGAACAATTTGATAAAAGTATTGGCCAGTGTTAATAGGAAATCAGGCTATGCAATCTCATGCCCAAGAGACCTACAGAACTAGGAACCCTGACACTTCAGTTTTAAAAACAGCTCACTTTTCTCTTACTGGTGGATATATAGCTCCTTGGTAAAGATGGCACCGTTAGCTCTTGTGAACAAGGTTCCTGAGGTGTATATATTGTCCTTCATACTTGTGTTCCCTGAAAAAGGTACTCAGATATTACAGATTAGTTAGACTATTGTGTAATGGCAAGATTGACCAACATGACCTATGGTTTTTGTCTGAGGGAAACTTACTCCTGAAAAGAATTTCTTTTATGGAATTCACAGGTTACCGTAATAAACCATGTCTTGAGGTGCTGCAGTGCACTGATGAATGAAAAGATGGTATACTACCTACAGAAATAGATGATTTTGCCAAAAGAGTTTGTCTTCTAACTGCTAAGGAAAACAATAAAATTGCTGTGCAGTAGCTTCTAGTTTAGACCGGTGTAATAGTAACTACCAATTGCAGTGGTTATGTTATAACCTTCACCCACTCAAGCAATGGTGTCAATTAATGTTACTACAACCAGCCTACGAAAGTCGCACCTTTATTCCAGGGGATCTAACTCCCAGCACCCTATGGTATTTATAACTTCACTGTATGCTGATGCAATGAGAAGGGACAGCAGGACCCAGGACACTCAAGTTAGAGAAGATACATAAGAAATAGAAAAGAAGAAGGAACACAATTTAAGTGTTTGAATCTGTCCCTCTGAATTTAGAGGACAAGAAATGCCATTGTTTTCAGCAGGTCGGCTGGGCTTACATAAGATAATAAATGAGCGAAATTCCAGGCAGTTAGACTGACTACTTCACAGGCTCATAGTTTTGCCTGTTCAAAACAAAGCTGTTAAACAATTATGGTTTCCATTATCCACTTCAGGGTTATAGCTAAACCTAGCTCAGTTAATAACTGGAGAAGATGACTGAGTCAAGTACCACATGTAACAGCAGGTTGTAATCAACTTCAGTCTGAAGATATGAATTACAATCAGGTGCTTTTAAAAGTAAAAAAAGTCAGCTTGAAATCACTGTAGTAACACACAAGTAGACTGCTCTGACAAAAAAAAAAATCTTTGAATGCAGTGGTAGAGAAGATCTTTCACACACTCTGTGGGACCAATTGTAGCACTTCAGATTTTGTTAGGAAGGGTTGACTGCAAGTCTCTCCTGTGCCAACAGCACGAGCAAGAAGAGGATAAGAACTTTTTAAAATTTGACTCAAAAACAGATTCGTGACCTAATACAATTTCAGTGGAAACTGTTGTATGTAAAAAGTCAACTTAGAAGTGAAGTAATTTATACATCAGACTCAAAGAGCATTTGTGCTTACTAACACTTTTGGTTGTGTTTGACTTTGAATGTCATCTGCTTTAGGTTATAATAAAATAAATGGAGTACTTTGAATAACCAGCCTTTCAATTTGCATCAGAAATCAGCTACCGTCATACTTTAAAGGCAAGAAAAATTATTTGCCATTTTTTGTTGAAACAAGCCTTGGCTACAAATCATCAGAGTGACTGTATACTTCATGTTCTGTTTTTTAATTACATAGTAATTAAAGCCTGAATTTTGTGCCAGCGTTTATGATAGTATAAAGTTCTCATGTACCATAACCAAACAAATAGCCCTCAGGATGGGTGAACAAAACAGCTTTTCATGTGTTAGAATTTAGGTTCTTAAACAGTTTCTTGGATATTTCAGAAATTAAAACAGTAATAGCAGAAAAGTATTTTTTTGGTCGTTTAAGGCCAATTCTTTAGAATGCTTTCACAGTCTGATACTTATCATTCTGCTGTAAAGGTACACTTCAGACTTAAGCAATCTCCAGCAGTATTAAAATTTCCTCATTTCCATTGGTTAAGTAGTAATTAACAACACAGGTTATGAAATATGGTCTCAGATATTGCAACCAGTAGCAAGTGAAGCTCAGGTTTGGAATTAGATTTCTTAAATTCCTTTTGGTTTCAGTCTTAACACTTGCTGTTCTGATATCAGTTGTATTCCATTCTGCCTCTTTTTTTTGAATCAGTCAACTGATTGCTCATTATCATGATGATTTTACATTCATGTAAATGACTGCACAAGATACAAAGCAACAAAAAAGCAAGCCTAGGGAGTCTTCAGGATGACAGATGTATATGTTTGCTTTTTACCTTAAGTTTCATATGAGGTTTCAGACCAGAAATAAGAATTTGCCAAGCTTACAGGTCATTTCCTTACAAAAGATTTTGTGTTAAACCTTGCTAGAAACATAGAGCTTGAACATAGATTGGGAGAGGAAGTTTGACCTCTGTGTCTGTGCTCCTGAGAGATTCTGGCAAGGAACATGGGGAGATGCTCAGTTAGGATAACTGTCTGTTAGGTCCAAAACAGTCATGGCATGGAGTATTACAGCTTTATCCTTCCCATTAGCCTATTTTTCTTGACAAGTCTTTGCCTTGCCTAATTTTATAAAAGAACTGTACTGCTGAATAACAAAGAGATGGTTCATCAGGCCTGTCCCAGTTCTGCTTAATAGTGCTGATATTTAAATATAATCACTATTTTCTCTACATGCAGCCTGAGTAAATGGAGTAAAATTCATTTTTCAGAAATTTTTCTAGAGCTCACTTTTTTAATGTACTTTTAAGTCTCTGCTTGTGCTACCTCACTGCAGTATATCTGATATTCTGTAAATACATAGTTTCTGAAGGGACTGGGTTATTTTCCCTTGCTTTGGGTATGTATTTTTCTGCGGGAATAAGATGTGAAGTTTCCCAGGATTACTTTTCACTGTTCCCTTGCAAAACGTCTGGCTTGAGTCACCTCACAATGCAAATGTGATTTCCCTTCGTCTCTGTGGAACATTGCCTGTAGGCCACTGCTCCCTGATTTCTTGCTTTAGAAAGAGCCAGAATAATTTAGCTAGTTTTAGGCACCTGTAATAATTTGCAGTGTGAATGGAGCAGTGCTTACCCCCTACCCCTGTCCTCCCACCTTCCCTCGTCACCGCTGCCCAAGCTGGCTGCCTGTCAAATGATTCATTTTCTTTGGGACAAGGTGGCATTTCCTAAGGTTAATGGTATATCTCTGTGACCTGACAGATGGAGGAAAGAGAAAGATTGCAGAGGAAATGAGATATAGATAGAATAAGGTGGTTAGATACCTTTCTAGGAAAACTAGCCTTGACTTGGCATACTGTAAATTTTGGTCTTTTAGATTTTATTAACATGGGATTGGGGGGAAATACCCTGTCAAGAAGTGAACTTTTGTAGTATACTTTTTTGTGGTCTTATAAAATGGTTTCTGTTGTGTTATCCTATTTTATCTCTCTAGTTTAATTAAATGCAGAAGTGTGCATCCCAGTTACCTTAGCCTGGGGGAAGATGAGAGTATAGGAGGAAAAAAAGAGATAGGATTGAAGGGAATCTTAGTACTGGTTTTAAAAAGGAATTAATGCTTCCAAGGAGCATTGCACAAATACGTGTCATTATGCATTTTATACTCAGATTCTTATACGGAAATTTGTGGTGGCCTTTTGTGGCCAAGGAAACCTGTGGCTGAGCAGGAAGGGGAGATGTTTCCTGCATCTTAACCTAGCTCCATCCTCCACTAGCTGACATGATCCTCTCAGTTCTCCTGGTGCTCTCAGTGTGGTGCACTACTGCCAGGAGTACCTTTCTGGACTGAAGGCATTTTCACGTTATTCTTTCAAAAAGCCCTGAAAAGTATCACTCCTGACCGAACCAGAACAACTTTATCCTGTGTACACACCTGGTTCACCAGCCCAGGTGTTACTGGACATTCCTTCAACAATACCGTGTGATTAGATCCTGATTAAGTTTTCCCTTGATCTTTGATTGACATGGAGCTGTGCCCAACCGAATTGGCGGTTGGTTTAGCCTCTGTTTTTTCTTTCCGTTTCATATAAATAAGTAACTACTCTCTTTGAGGCACTTTAGTTTAATATTCAGATTTGGAGAACTGAAATTAGAGTCAGCACATTCTAACAAAAACCTAGTTGCATAAAAGGTTTTTACATATAAAGGATCTTCTGGTCAGTTTCCAATTTATTTTCAATTTTTCTGCTTCCTTTTAGACTTTTTCAGCATTGCTGAGTTCCCACATGAACATCTGCAACATAATTTTCATCATAAGTGCTTTATAATCATACACGCTATAAATATTAGATTGTCTTTTAAAGGCCACTTCACTTTGATTTTGAATATTAAGTGGAACAAACAAAAAAAAATTATTATTCAGACAATTGCTCTAATTTTGGTGTCCTCATTTCTGGGCTAAAATGCAACTAAATTCTGACATTGCTGGAGTTTGAAATACATGGTCTTCTAGTTAAGTAGTGTGCAGGACCACTCAGAGAGCTAGAGATAGAGGCATACATTGGATTGAAACAGATATTAGCCTCTTTTGCAACAGCAAACTCAAAAAAAAAAAGATTTCTGAATAGCCAGATGAGAGAACAAGAGAAAATTTCCCCAGCCTGTGGCAATGAAAATGCTTCTCAGGTGATATATTCAGGAAAACAAGAGACAGCAAAAGCACACACACACACTCCCCGACATAGGTACTGGGCTGGATGTGTATATTTGCAGTTTACTAAGTAAACCTTTCCTGATTAAATGAGCTTCCAGTACAGTGGGTCTACAATTTGCCTCACTTTGTCTTACCCTAACCTTGACTTGCCTCCCTGGCCTGGCATACCTGTCTCTCTGTGCTTGCTTTTTCTCCAGGATCTGTGTTATGCTGATTGCCACCTGGGTTGTGTGCGGTGTGGAAATTATTTTGCTCAAGCAGAGTTTCTGTAGTCACGCTTAATTTATGTTTTGCAGGGCTTATTGCGGTCCGTTAGTCCGCTACTGGTTTTAGACTGACTCTTTTGGGCCCAACAAGAAAATGAATAACTGGGCCCAAAATTCTTTAACACTTTTAAAATCCTTAAGGATGGACTTTTCCCCACCATGGAGAGAAGTCAGAATTGTAGAAACCTGGTGATGCAGGCTGCTGCTGCTTTCTCTGGTTACTGGTGTCTTAACTGTTTTTGTAGATAAACAAGGCAGAGTCCTCAGATGCAGAACTTCCCACCTACCAAGATGTAGAGGTGAGCTGGAGATATACGACGTGAAATGAATGAGTGAGAGGCAGTGTAGCGTATGCATCTTTTCATTTCCTTATCTGGGTTTTATTTTCTGATAACCAGGTTATGGAAAGAATGGTGATGTAGTTTTCTAGAGCTCAGTAAGGAGGTCGGTCTGGAACATTTTTAAATTTACTTGTTCTTTATGAACTACCCTTTCTTCTGAGAACAAAGAAAGAATTTATTGTTTGGCTGTATGTAAGAACTTACATGAAGGCTGTTTCCAAAGGCCAGTGGCATAGGCACATACCTTTGTTTGTATTTTATATAGTTTTGTTTAGGCCAATATATGTTCCTGCGGCATAGAAAATTTTTTAATATTATTTAAAGTTAATTGTAAGTATGAATAAGAGTTCCCATATTATGGCTTTTATATTTCCTGGATAAGAGGAAAAAAAGGCCTGATTTCAGAAAACCTCTCTATTTAGAACAATACCTTCATGTGAATCCTCAAAACTACATACCTGCCAAGAATGTGTAGTTCTAACTATTTCTTATAATGACCACTCTCACTCCTGCACTGGCCTGAAGCCTTCAGTCTTGTGCTTGGAACTGTCTTTGATTTTTTAAACAGATATATGCATGTAAAACTTTTTTAGGATATATAGTGGAATTCACTGCCCATGTGTGGGCCATAACTTGTAAGAGACAAGAACACCTCACTCAAAATCATGAAAACCACAGACCTGGCTGCTCTTTCAATCTGATGTCTCCAAGTAACACTTTGCCATTTTGGACTTTGTAAAAGCTCTGTGCAAGTGTCTCCTCCCAATGTCTCCTCAGCTGAAGGTGTGAGCAGGGTGAACGTAATTACTGTGTTGGAAGGTGGTAAAGATGCAGAAGCTACCTCTGCCTACACTTGTGAAAAGTGCAGTGGGCCCAAATGTAATAAGAATAGATCACTGTAGTACTTGGGCATGCTGGCAGCAAAGATACTCATTGCAGCTAGCCAGATAATTTTAGTCTAACTCTTTATTTAAATGAGCATGTAATATGGGAGACCAGAGCAAGCTCCTTATTCACAGAATGAAGCTAAACACAGCATCCAGCATTACGGTTTGGAAGGTGGAAACTTCCTTCTTGAATGATATCTGATAATCATCCTTTTTGTGTGACCTATATGTCAGCATATGCTGAGAGCACATCTATTTTGAAACCAGTCTTAATAACACAGCTGCAGCCCTGCCGAAGATTGTGCTGCCTGAACATGCCTCTGCACTGCTCAAGCTAAAGGAAAGTTCTGCATCAGGCACTGAAATCTAGTCTGTCCTCGGGAAAGAGTCTTATAATTAACCTATTATTGCAAGATTTTTGGATTTATTCCTCAAGGAAAGAGAATCTAGTTGAGACATGAAAAATGTGTCAATCTAATATAATAATAGAATAGTGAAGCCCTGTGGTCTAATGATGCATTAGATTTATGAAAAGCTCTTTTCTGTTTATCCCACACAAACACAACCTTGCACTCAAAAACGTTACATAATTGTTAATCCATAACACATTTCTCTTGTCAGTTGAATGACAACAGTCTGCAATGACCAGCTTTTTATTAATGAAGCAGTTCTTTGGAGTTCTTTTTTCATTTCTAGCAACTTTCTTTCATACTGCAAGTGTTATTTCTCTAATATAAAATGTTACAGCACAATTTGAGGCTGTGGTCTATATCCTGCTAATCAATGTAATTGCACTCCTCATTCTTCCCAGTCTCCTTTCGCTTTTCCATTAGTCTTAACCACAAAATATTTTCTCTGAACTGATGTGACTGAGGAGGAATTTCTATATAGTATCACAAAAAAGGAAGGAGCAACCTAGCAAATAATTGCAAAGCAGATAAAGAAGTTTGTGGGTGAAATTTCTATAATACTCAGCTCACTTGGTAATGTTTATCTCCCCAGCCAAACATTCTGCAGAATGACTCTTTTGAATGGATGCCACATTGTCCATATAGGGCACCAAGGAGAAAAATTGCTGCTGCTTTCAATTAGGAAATACAATAAAAGTTTTGGAATACTGGAATTAAGTATTAGAAGGTGACTTGTGTTATTTAATGCCTTCTTGCCTTACAGGCAATGTAGAAATGAAAATATGAGGTGAAAACTTGGAAGGACTTTTTCTTCATTGTAGTTCTTGATAATGCGCACATCTGCATTTAAGTGCTACTGCTGCATTTTCTCACAGTACTGATTTTCAAAAATAAGTTCCACCCTGTCTGAAATTTTTCCCTGAGGTCAAATTTTCAGAAACACCCAACCAACTTTTGAAAATGACATCTAGACCATATCTTTCTTTTGATAGCTCTGAAAGTTGCTGCTTTGTATTGCTAGCTTCTGAGGTTGGTTTTACATATGCCTGTGAGCAGGATTATTTTTCTTTTAATGTGGACCTATCATCTCCTTTAATAAACAGCACACGAGGCAAGATTGTGTAAAAGCTTTTGTGCATATGTAGGAGAGGCAGGATTTCTCCCTCCAGCTTCTGAAGTCTGGGATGCTGAGATCTGCAGCTGAGCCTGTCGTTTGGCAGGAATGAGGCAATCTCAAAAGAGGAAAAGTTGTTTTCTTATTGCTGACTTTCTGATGAGCTTTCTCTTACAGTCAACAATAACTTTTTTGAATACAAGAATCTTCAAAAAAGAGATAGCATTTACAAAGAATACTTGTAAAGTATGTGTCACAACTAACCCTTCCTTGTTAATAGCTTTGGCATGGTGCTCTAATGCAGTCTGTTTCTGTCATACAAAGGGAAAGTTTTCTTTCGTGTTGGTTGAGATTAAGCAATACAGGGAGGATGCTAATCATATAGGCTATCTACGAAAAATCAAGAGGAGCTCTTCCCATTTTCAACACGAGGATGCAAGAGGAAAACACTTACCATCAGTGGGCTGTTGTAGCATCCCTTTTCCCAAATACTTTCATTGGCTTACAATTGCAGTACTCACAAATAGAAGATAAACTCAAAACATTTGGGGATAAAAATGCCAAATCCTACCAACTGCATGCTGGGTTTTAGACTGCTATCTTCCCTCTGGTTTGTTTCTTGTTTAAGATATGTCTCTTAACAAGAAAGTTCACCTCTTCTATAAGAATGCCTACATACTGCCACTGTAGTAGGATATATATTAAAAATAATAAAAAAATAAGCATAGGCCTGCCTGAGAGGGCTTGAGACAGATAAGTACACAGTAGTTCATCTCTGATATGGTGAACCATCTGAATGTATCGAAATCCACCGTTGGAAAGGACTTGGCATCATTCCTTCTGTCTCTGCTGACCCAATATGCCTTTCAGCAATTCTCCCAACAAAAGGAATAAATAATTATCCTGTTTCTCTCCAGTTTCCAAATGTGTTCACATCCCCTGGATACCTTATGTTATGGATACAAGCAAGGGCTATCTCTGAAAGCTTACCACAGTGTAGGCCAAATCATAAGCACACCTTGACTTTGCAGAAGATGTTTCAGGCAGAAATGCAGCACTAATCTTAACAATGGTGGCAGTTTCATTCACTGATTAAATGGATCAAGAAGAAAATAAATGAGGCTTTCAAAACATGAATGGTGGCCTTAGGTTTTATCAGATATAATTAATGGCTGCTTATTGCAATAAATACATTCCCACTGTGTTTACTGCATATGCAAAATCCTCTAAGACAGGGTAGTCAATAGCTTTTCAGAAACAGCCTTTTTCAGAGTACCGTTACGAAACTGTTAGGCAAAACGTGTTTATTTTCCAAGAATAGCATGATGTAACCTTTCTAGTTAATAGAAGCTGGATATTTTAACCCGTATGCACATGGCAAAGAAAAAATTGTTTAATGACATTGTGCCTCTGAATTGCCTGATGATACAAGTTATCAAATTGCACCCCAGACTCTACAGAAAGAGTATGATGTCAGGACTCCTTTTGTTGCAAAGAAATTCTGGTTTTTCAAGAGCTTCCCGATGACAGTGTGAATGATACCATTTTAATTTACAGGGTATTGTTCACTTCACTCCTTCACTAAATATCAGAAAT
Source organism: Pandion haliaetus (assembly GCA_013401275.1). Classification (NCBI taxonomy): domain Eukaryota; kingdom Metazoa; phylum Chordata; class Aves; order Accipitriformes; family Pandionidae; genus Pandion; species Pandion haliaetus. Next base: position 16,873 of record VYZV01008198.1, on the reverse strand, counting down.
CTTGAAAAGTTTCATTTTCCATAATTTTATGGGAGAGGTGCAAAGGTTTTCATGCTTTAGTTATTGCTTCATATTTCAGAAATTTTGATGCAAGCTTGTGAAATAATGTGACTACTGCCTCTAACCTCCTGTGTTAACACCAGCTTACATATTTCTCGTCTCACATCTTAGCGTAACTCAGTGTCTAACTGACACATTTCTGCATGACTAAGTTACCTTTGCTATAAATAAATAATAGTTTAATCACTTACATGTTGCTTGTCTTGTTTTTTCCAAATGCAGAAGTTCAGGAATTCAGAACCTAGACATGTTTTAGCTTTTTGCCTGTCTCTTGACACCATAGTAGTTCCACTGGAAGGTCAAAGAAGAGTGAGAAAAGTTTGGACTGTGGGAAGGAGTGCATTTCCTAAAAGGAAGAATAAGGTAGGTAATGAATCATTATAACTTCATATAATGAATATATGTCTGTGGCTGTGGGAACCTTGAGGCGCATCTACACAAGGAGGGAGACGACTTGTCGTAGGCTAGATTGCCCCATGTTTTCTCCCTGGAAAACAGTGTGGGAATTACAAATGGGAAAAACATGTCTGCCCTGATGAGAGCTGCCCACAGTACATCCATCAAGAATGGAATAGAAAGAGAGAGGGAAAATAGTTTTTTGAAACTGAGGCTTTTTAGGCTGTTGAGTAGGACTCTGTGGGCATGATGGTAATAGCATTAATTGAATACAACTTCACAAAAGCCTGGACGACAAGACGCTAAAAGCTTATGCTGCCATGATTGTATAGTAATAGAGGGAAATTGTCATGGGTATTCCTCTGCATGACTTACCTGCATAAGTTCTCCAGGCTCCCTCCCATTTACTAGGTTTCGTGGTTTTAAGGACATAGAGGGGTTCTTTTTGTCCCGTAGTTTCCAAGTCTGACAAGCGCTGAGCCGAAGCACAGCCACATACCTGCCTTGTATTTCTCATCACCTTGCGCCTTGAGCAGTTACAGGGTAACCGAGCATAATGTAAATTTCTGCAGCCATGACTGGTGCTTCTCTGGCATTTCTGACCTCAACCTGTGGAAAGTCTCAAAACCCCGGTCAAAAATAAAGCAGACCGCTGGAACCTGCTGACTCCTTTTAAAGGCAAGCATTTCTGAAGTGGCTGACAAAGGGGACCTTAGGCAAAACAGCAATACCTCTAACATGCCAGCACTGGAGTCAGAAGTTGTTGTGATCTCTCTGCTGAAGTGGAATAGATAGCAAATCCCAAACATAATGATGTTGGAAATGTCTGCATCATCTTGATCTTCCCCTTTCAGGATATGTATTGCGGTACTGAAGCTTCACTAGATAGCTTGAGGGAAACCAGTCACTTCAGTAAACGTATGTTGAAAAAATCCACACCTCATGGGTTCTTTCAATGACATCTCTGTAAAAACATAAGTCAGACGGGTGTGCACATGTAAAATATTCTAGAATTGTAGAAAAGGGATTTTATGAAGCTCTTTTAGAAAAAGTTGGGACAGATGCCTTAGATATATTGCCAAAACAATGCAATATTTTTTATGGATTTCCTACCATACAGAATGTAACTGGCATAACACATCAAAGTGCCAGTAAATTGGAAGATTCTTGTAAGCAGTTGGCTGAATTATAGAATATTGTCATTGTACAGAAGGAAGTATCTTTCAGTTCTTTCTTCTTTCCTGCTAGGTCATCTCCTAACATTGACAGCAAGTTTAAGGCTCCTTTTTATTCTAACTGATCTGAAATAATAAGTATTATGTTTGCTTCTGCTATCTTTTCATTGCCAGTGCTGAAAATCACATGTCAAGAAAACCATTAGCTTGCTGCTTTGATTATGCATCCAGCTACATTATTTACCCCACCATGTAACAGTAGCTTAGTTTTGCATGATTTATGTTATAAAGCCTCTAGGTCTCCTGTGACACATTTAATTGCATGGTGGCACCAGCTGGCCTCTCTCTTCATCGATATGGCACTGTTTATGACCACTGCCTTTCAAAGAAAGCCATGAGAACAGGATTGATTTCTAAACTGAATAAAGCTAAGTCGTTCTTTCATTGATTTATACACTAAGTAAATAGTTAAAGATGGGGTGAGGAGAGACCCTATCTTGAATGTTAAGCAGACTTGCCTAATTGTGATTTGTGAAGCTGTAGAAGTTTCCCAGGGGAAGTTGTGGAAGACATGCTACTGTTTACGGGTAAAGCTTGTCTGCCTTCATTTTTACTAATACGCCTTTTTTTAATTTCTAATTTCTAAGGAATTTCAACCTGCCTTGATGTGTCTCAGATACAGAAAGAATTTGGTGCTCTGGTAGGTTGTGTGTAACATATATGTAGCTCTGTTACGTGCAACTTTTATCTCTCTCTTTATGTAATGTGGTTAAAGACGTATGTAGTACAGTGTGTATCTGAGCCAATAAAGACTGCTACTATTCCATCCACTGTTCCCATCTTAATTTACAATGTAGCCGAAATCAACTGTAGAGGTTACTGCTCAGAACAAGGTGGCAAAAGTGTCCAGTCTTTAACTAGCGAACATGAGCTGAATCATATCACTATGGCATTTTCACTGAGTGATCGCTGTGCCTTTTTTGGTAACTACCAACAACTGAATTTCTGCCTTTTCATTGTAAAATCTTTCAGCACCACAGATTAAAAATTATGCTGTAAGGAAGTGCTGGCTCTAAGGTAGTTTAGGTTGAATACCATTTTTATTTCAGTCAAAGTACTCATTCCTTTGGGCATTGGCAGAGTAGTTAACATGGATTACAGGACGTCCTGTCTATGGATGAAACTACAAGTTTATTCAGCTCTGCATTAAGCCATTCTGAGCTTTAGGTTGTTTGTGTTAATGTAACACCTTCAAATGACTGATTTTCTCACTAAACAAGTACCAAGTGCACTAAAAACCAGGCAGAAGGAAGTGTGTCACCATGTCTGCTGTGCTTCCAGTCCTCTCTCATGTTAGTAGTTTAAAACTGGTATCTTTCGGAGAAAAGGTTCCTGACATCCAAGTCTTCTAAAAATGTTGACTGTTAGAGCTTGGAGGTTATAGAAGGCTTTCCTTCAGTTCTCCAAGCCAGTACTCCATACTCATTGTGCCTCAGTGTCTCTTTTCCCTAGCTCTTCACACACAGTGAAACAAAAGAAACTAAATGCCACCACATTGTGCTAAGACACAGCTGCTTGTTGGTGTCTTGTCCCAAGGCTGTCACTAGTCCTAAATGAAGCCTTAATTTTCCTCTCCTGCCTGTCAGCACAATGCTCTTGTGGGTGCTCAAGGACCACCCAGGAACACAGCACAAAAGCAGAGTGAAGGGGAATCTGATGCTTGGGTTTAGGTTCAGCACACCTTCATCAAATCACTGTCCCTCTCTCCAGCTTACTACATGTTGCCTACAGTTCATCTGTGGCCTGGGATCCTGCAGGCATGCTGCTTTTATTGACACTCAGCAAGCTCTGGAGCTCTTTTTTTAAGTATACATGAACCCGTTATCACAATGGCAGCTGCTTTACCTTGCAGTGGCTCATCTTTCAACAGGTGAATAAAGTTATTGCAAACACAGTGAAGGCATCTAAAATCAAGGGATAAATGCTGGAATTCCAGTCTGTGGAGCACAGCACAAGTAACAGCAAGTTCTGTTAAAAATTCTTTTTATTTTCTTGTTGTGGTATTTACCTTCCCTTGTGTCTTCCCAGCAATTCATGGTTTCAGTATTCCCTATCAGGGTAACACAACATTAAGTCTAGATTCATTAGGTATTGGCACTTAAGTTTGTATCAACCAAGCCAGTATTTCCAAGTTTCTGATAGGCATAAATTAGCCATTGGCAGGCCATCTCCAGGCACTGCTGAGCAACCTGAACTCTGAATTAAAGTTTTTCTGAGCAGCTAGTGAGTAATAGTGCATAAACAATACTTGTTTGCTGATGAAACAACACACTTCAAATGTGTTAGTGAAATACGGTACAGTATATTTTTCCCCTTTCAAGACTCAAAGATGTACATATTTTTAAATATGATTAAGGTTTTTCCGAAGGAAGACACATATTGCATACAGTAAAAAGGTAGGCTTTATGGAAGAGGAAGCTGCAAAGCAGAAACAAAGGACTCACTGGTAATAAAGGTATAAATAATTCCAAAGTTTTAATGTATTTGAAATGTGTTTATTTAGACTTGTACAAACACATACAGATATTCTTAATCTGCTTCAAATACAGCTGCTGTTAAATAAAATTTAAACCAATTCTTCAGTAAATTAATCTAAATTACCATTGTCTAAGTAATTTTTTTTTCTCTGTATTTCCCAAGGACTGGGTGAGGTGGGTTCAGTTCACATGTTTTGTTTAGTGGAACCTTGAAGTTGTACAAGGTCAATCCCTTTTTTATTGCTTTTTCACATTTAGTCCCTCATCGTTGTTCAGCAGCTTCCAGTCCTCAAACTCCTGCTGTTGTCTTGAGAATTTACTGTGTTTAGGTTGAGCATAACAGCATATACACCTGTGCTGCTGGAATCTGAGCATCCTGCTCGCTGGATCCCAATTGCAGTTGTGGGTGTGTGAACAACTCAGAAGACAAGTGTTCAATGATAATAGGATTACTATTGGGAGATTTAATTCCTTTATCTCTCCAACCAATAAAACATCCATTGTTTTAGTGTTGGCTGGCATTTTCCATTCAGATCAGATTTCTATGGAGACTGGAAAACTGTTAAGTGAGTGTAAATGAGATTAAGCTGATGCTGCAGGTTTTTATTATCTCAGCTATTTAGATTCAACACCCAAACCGGTCCCTTTGTAAGTAAGTGTGAATAGAAAAAGTATTGTAAGAAAGTCAGACATTTGAAGAAAAATGCCTGAATAGATTTGGTGGCAGTGTATGACTCGGGAAAATGATACAGAATTTGTGATGGAAAAGCCATTGTTCACCTCTGTTAAATTGGCTTTATCTGTGTGTGTTTGCTGTTACAACACACAGAAAATAGATTTGGGATATTTTTTCCTCTGGTGATAGAAATAGATTTTTCCATATTGAAGATTTTGTTGTACCTTTTATTCTGTGTATTCTCTGCAGAAAGTGCTGAGCTCAAAGACTGAACAAGCAATGCACTGAACAGGAGTATTGTTTGCTGCTTTAAACCTCTGCTAGCAAGGTAGCATTTTCTACCAGAATGGAATTGGTTTTCAGTCCTTGTCATGCATTCGTTTTTCAGCCTGACATCCCTGCCGTGAATGGCTTTGTCTGTGGACTCTGCTTTGTACCGTTGGCAGCGACTAGGAGCTGAAAGTCCCTCCCGGACTCTGTCAGAATCGACACCACTGCTATTTTCTGTCAGAGACAACCCAAAACTCAACTTAAACAAATGGAGGATTGTGTTTCCTGACAATGGCAAACAGTGGAAAGACTGGAAACAAGCTTCTACGTTTTATTCTGGAAACAGGATACAGACCACAAAATACACGTGGTTCACTTTTTTGCCCAAAAACCTTTTTGAGCAGTTTCACAGGTAAAAAATTTCATTCAATGATACATGAGATTTAAGAACTCTCTCTGAAACAGTGATATTTGAGGGTGATGGAGAAGGGCTTCTTCTGTAGTTGCCACATTACTAAAATTTAGGTGATGATTATTTGTAACCAAATGTCACTTGATTCACACTGAAGTGGAGGTTTAAAGCAAGTAAACATTAGGTGTGCTTAACCAATGCTGTGGCCAGCTTTCTTGTTTGAATGATAGAACAGTTTTCTATGTAAAAATTTCAAGTTTTTATTTAAAAATCCCTCTGTTTCTGTGTTGAATAAACCTCTAATTTTTAAGAACACGAAAAGACATTTATTGGATGTGTTGAGACACCTATGAAATTCTATAGATTTCAGAGGCTCGTACATTAATTTTGGTATATTTTTAATGGCATGCAAGTGACTTTGCTGACTTACAAACAGTGTACATGCATATGCAAGTGCTAGGTCAGGTTTCTTTCCAAGTGCTGGTTTGAAATTATGTACTTGCCCAGCATAATGAATCATGTCAATAAGATGCCCAGGGAAATATCATTATGACGAACATAAATGAAAGTTGTATATCCATCTCTAGCTTTGAAATTTTCATTCTGTATGTTAGATTTATACATTCATGGATTCCTGATGATGACATTTCCATAATTCTGAACATGTGGGTTTCTACACACATTCTGTTACATTGGTTTGGCTTTTTAAGATTTTGGGGCTTCTGTTTGATTTTGTGCTTATTTTCAAGACTGAGGCAGTGGGGGATCATTAAAGAAGTTTTAGCTCATAGAGGTAAAAAGTGTTGGTAATATGTGGAAAAATGGATGGAGCTGTAGCATTATGAAAATGTATCTCACAGGATCTTCTAAAGAAAAAGTTAGCATGTCAGTTAAGCAACTGAAAAATTCATTCTGGGAAAGGAAGAGAAGGGTAGAGGAGTGGAATGATTAATGTTCCTTTGAAAGAAAACGGGGTATGTTCATTAAGAAAAGGACACATTCCTATTTCTGAATACTTTTAATTTATTTTATACCTTTCCAGGCTAGGTAATTTTTATTTCTTCTTTCTGGTGGTTCTGAACTGGTTCCCACAAGTGGAAGTCTTCCACAGGGAGATTACTATGCTGCCTCTGATTGTGGTGTTGCTTGCCAGTATGATTAAGGATGCTATTGAAGACTATAGAAAATATCGATTTGATAAGATGATAAACTTCTCTAAAACCAGGGTATATGACAAGTAAGTAAACTAAACCAATTATTTTTCCTTGCATTTGATGTGGTGGAAACTGCTTCTCTGATTTCGCAGTAATTCCCTCATTGACCCTTTGGAGTACAGTAAGTTTGGAAAAGCTGTTATAAAAGAGTTTTGTTCTGCCTTTAAAAATGCTTCATTTATCCCACTTTTAAGTCATCCTGATATCATTGAAGTTTCATCTCATATCACAGCAGTGTATGCTGATATACAAGTTTTTATTCCAAGTTTCCAAACTAGCTTGCCAACACACACAACATCCTCTCCAGGTGACAGAAGGATCTGGAAGAAAAATGGAACGTATCCAAGTCTGGAAAGGATTACTGGGGCTGTTTTAACAAAATGGAGCAATGTCTTTCAGATGTTTCACATTAAAACCATTAATACAAAAATTAATAATCAACTACATTCAAGGTGAAGCATAACCAGGAAATGAAAAATATTTTATAGGACTTCCAGTAAACACAGGTGATCAATGCAGCATGGTTTTGCTTTGGAGATGGTACAACACCCACAGTAAGCTGTGGTGTTTGCTCAGTACTGACTCAGAAGGAAGAAATATTTTCATGTGCAATTCTTATTGCAACATTTTGATTTCATCAGAGTTTCTTGTCCAAGTACTAACTTGACTTGAAACTGCTAAGCTTGTTACTACATAAGGCAATAGATAGGAGGTTTTGTTTAAAAGAAGTTTAAATGTTTGGGTCTCCCATTTTTCACCTCTCCTTAAGCCCATGCCATAGAGAACTATTACTATGGTTTGTACACACCTCATTAGGTCTCTTGGAAATTAGCCCTCATCTATGCTTACATACTCATGTGTCAGAGGTGCAAGGACCAATGAGGAAGAAGAAATGAGAGGCTGGAAGAGGTTACTAGGTGAGAGAGGGACGCTTTGGGTGTCCAGAAGCAGGAGGTCTATCAAAGGAGGATGAGGCTGAGGGGCAATCTAGGTAAACTGCCCTTCAATTGCCTATGTCTACATATAATTCCCACAACTATCAAACCATAGGTTTGCTTGGTTTGGGGGGGGTGGGGGGGCGGGCGGGAGCTGTTTAAAAATCCATGTCATGGTCATGAAAACAAATAGTAGATAGAGGAAGTAAACGAGAGAAATACTGCTTGTACTGAGGCTTATAGCAGTCTTCTGTTAACTTCTGGGACACAGAGCTCTGGCAATAACCTTTGAACTTCCTGGCAACTCCCAGGCTTATGAAGTGATTCCAAAACTCATGGAGTAAACCATGAAAATGGTGTGTACGTTCTTAGCTTTGTCGCAGCTCTGTGTTAAAACAGAGACACTTCCTGTGAGCAGATAGTCTATGCCAGGGAAATGCTCCAAACAGGGCCTCCAGGCGTATGCTAACAGGAATAACAAAACATTCAGGATGCTTTTGTCATCTGTGAGGTGCAGCCTCCCCAGCAGTCTCTAGGACCCGGTGCAGCTGCGTCAGGATGATACCTGTCCCTAGGCAGGTGGAGGCTGGAGTCGAAGGAGAGGCAGCCCTGGGCTTCGGACATCTTGACTCTTCTCTCCACCACTTAGGATTTTATTTGGATTATTGAACTCTTCTGACTTTGTTGGTTTTCAACCTGAGGCTTTGAGAGGAAACCAAGATGTCAAGGAAAAGTGTTCCAGGCTGCTTCTCTAGAATGATATGGAAAAAACATTTTTTCAAGGAAACTTGCTGCCGATGTGGTGCTCCGGACACTGAAATCCAAAATGAAGAGCTGGAGAAGACAGGAAAAGTAAAGAAAAGAAAGAAGAAAAATGAAAATAAACGAGTGATCATCTCCAATTTGCCCTTTGGAAGTAAGAAGTGGAAGGAAAATCCAAACAGATACTATGACTCCAATAAAATTAAGACCACAAAATATACCGTCTTGACTTTCCTCCCTAAAAACATCTATGAGCAGTTTCACCGCTTTGCCAATATTTATTTCGTGGTCCTTGCATTGCTGAATTTTGTTCCAGTGGTGAATGCTTTCCAACCAGAAGTTTCTGTGATCCCAATTTGTGTTATAATGGCCATTACAGCCATTAAAGATGCTTGGGAGGACTTTCGGCGGTATAAATTAGACAAAGAAATCAATCATATGGGATGTTACATTTACAGCAGGTGAGTTTCATACAGCTTTTATTATAAAAAAAGTTAGCTTGAGATCTTTTATCAATGGTGAGGCTTTTTGTTTAAAAAAATTAATAACTGCCAAAAAATCGCAATGATTAGGTGAAACAGGGAAAACTTACAGTGACTACATATCACCTGATATCTGTTCTGATACAGTGAAAGATATTTCTTTTTTTGTTTAAACCTCATTTTCAGACTGGGAAGGTAAGTTTGAGTTTCATGGTATTGGTGTGTCTGTTGGCCTCTTAAACATGAAGTGCAGTGAAAACGTGCTTAAATAGCTATGAGCACCCAGATTTCTATGGAATTTTCAAGAGAAGCTTGGTTCTATCAACATAAGGTAGCCCAGAACAAGATCTGTCATGAGACCTATTTGCATTCTTAGATGCCAAGAAAGCTCCTAAAAATGTAGTCCTTTGAACTACATTTAATTTTATACTCTACACTGTAGACTAGCTTTCAGTTGTATTTCTTTTACTAGGTTGTATGTAAAATAAAACTGTAAAAATGTAGTTTAAAAGTGGGAGATAGTAATATATGCCTCTGTTTGGTCATCACTAAATCAATTAACTACATGTGTCTATGCTCACTTCTTCAAAATTATTCTTGACCTCTTGCTTTTAGGAATTTCGGAAGTTTGAAAATTATGTTTTATTGTATCAAAACAGTTCATTCAGCAAAGTAGAAAATTACTTCTCCCTGTTAAAATATCACATCTCAGAGTCAGAAGAGCAAAACTTTCCATCTCCGTGAATGTTGCCTGTCATCCCTCAAATTAATCAACAGTGCTTTATATAATGTACGCTTTCACAAGCAAGATCTTGCAGAACTCTGGCTTTTATCACACAGTGCTGTCATTTCTGCTTGTTTCTCTTGCATGTGTTTGTCAGATTTTTATTTTTATATCCTGCTGGTTGAACAGGAAAACAATGGATTTGCTTGTCTCAGGGCTAAACTTATCCCCATGTATAGATAATGACTTGTCAGAAACAAAATTACACTGCTCTCCTTGCCAACTTGTCTGAAAAAGCAGGCATTTTACAAGTTTCTAAATATTGTTCATTTGAGATTTCTTCTTTTCCACCATGAGGACTGTCAATAATTGTAGCTCTTTGGGTAGGGTGGCAAAATTGCCTCTTCTGCCTATCTTTGAGATTGCAATCTAGTTGGATTTTTTTAATCTTTTCAGTATTGCGCTAACCCATGAGGCAATGGATTATTTGTTAACACTTGTTAAAACCAGTATGAAAGAGAATAGGTGGTGCAGTAGGTACTAATGAATGAATCCGCATAGGAATCTTATTTATTTCCTCTTTACGTAAAGCAACCATGTTAATTTATATCTGAAAGCCTTTTACTGTGGGAACATGAGAAGTGGGAAATACAATAAAACTTGTTTTGTATAAGAGAAAAAATGTCCATCATGGAATTACAACATACTTACAGATCCAGGTTCAAGTTATAGCGATGAGTACTTTCTTATGCAGAAACTTCACATGGGCCTTTCTTAAAATTGGTTATCCCATCCCATAAAAAAGACTTTGATCTATGAATAAATTTTGTCTGGAATCTTGTCTTTCACCAAAGTTTTATGGCCTGGGTGATGTAAGGGAAAGGAAAATGAGGAGGGCTTCAGACTACAGCACTCATCCTGCCTGGAAAAATCGTAGGTAATTACAATTACCATCAGATCAGTAGCTACAGCTTATTATGTGATGAACAATTTTAATCAGGCTTCTATAGCGCTTTGGGAAGCTGATATTTCTTGTTCTTCTTGCTAGCTGCAAAGTCATGGAAGAGCTTGATGTCTTCTAATTTTCTTCCTTATGAATCATCTGCTCTAGGTAATTTTTTAACATAGGTGAAAGTCTTTTTTAAGACACTGCAGATTTTGTTAATCTTGTGGCAGGAAAAAATTCTTTTTGATAGAGCAACTGATCTTCCATCCTAAAATGAAAGGTTACTTAGTTTTTAAGAGTTAATCTTGGAGAGCATGTTGTCTTTATTTCAGATTTCAATAATAAGAACACTGGTTCCAGTTCCAAAAGAAATACAAAGGCAGAACAATCTTTTCCAAATGCTGAGTGTTCTCCAAAACTTTCTTGAAGACTAGGAGAAATGCAATAACTTGCCTTCTTTCAACATAGAGCAATGGAAATTGAATTTAAATAGGCTGCCCTGTAAACACATTTGTTCTAATTTTCTTTTCACAGAGATCAGCTGCAATGGGAAATCTAGTCTGCTAGTCAAATGAAGGAAAAGACACTTGAAGTAGTGTATTTAGACAGTGTTTAATTGAGAAAATGGAATACAATTAATAGGCATTGAAGTGCTTTGGGGAGATGCAATAACTTAGATCTAACGTTTGATTGTGGTAATTTTAATTTCTGAACCAAGACTTTTGAAATCATAACAATTGTATACAAACTGTTGCGCTGTCAGAATGAATCACACAACACCAAAACAGAACAAAAAATTCAATTGCAGATGGTACAGACCTATGTTTAATTGTCTCCTTTCTGCTGGTATTCCTTAAAATATACTTTGTTTGCTTTTAAATTTTCCAAGCCAGGGGGCTTCCATTACTACAAAATGTGATTGTCAAAGCATTTTCTATGATACTATACTTCATTATCACTCTATAATTGCATTTAAATTCCTCAAGTCACCTTGTTTCATGCAATCCTAATTAGTTATTCTTCATCCATAACATTTAATTATAAATGTAATTTTTATTATGTTGATTTTGCTATGCCCAGACACATTTTAGTCAAAATCTGTATATAGATCACCCTTTTCATCTTTCTTGTCAGCCAGTCCCTCCAAACCTAATGTGGTTACTTTTCTCTGAACTGGCTCCAGTTTGTCATTAATTTACTAACAACAGGGGCCAGCACTGAACGTAGTATACAAACCTGTAAGTGAATGTCAACCCAACAGTTGCTAAAAGCTATTATTTAATTTTTTTGAAGTTCTGTAATGTTCAAGGAACTACTTGATATGTAAATAAAGTATGGCCTGGATCTGATATACCCCTAGGATTAAGCTATAATGGTCTATAAATACTCCATAGCATCCAGCCATGTTCTCACATAAATTTCACACTTCTGGAAGATTTAACCTAATTTTTTCTCAGTTGTTTCAATAGACACTCAGATACAAATGCAAGGACTATGCACAGTTCAAGATGGCACAGCAACCAACACACTTGACTGAATGCACGTACATCAGACAGCAGCAGCCATAAAAACATTAACATTATTTAAGCTATTCACATTGCTTAATTTGAAGTGCCTAAACTTAGGTGTTTGAGACAGTGACTCGGAGACACCTAGTTTATATGCTTTGAATCATCCTGTGGAGCTGTCAGATAACTAGGTAAGTCAACAGGCATCCTAAATGAGATAGCCTGATTACTCTTTCAATAGAAAGTTCCTCTGTGATGCATTCAGGCCCTGTGGTTTTCAAATAGTTCCTATAAGCATCAATCTCCTCTCCTTCTGTAGGTCCACTGATGTCTGTGATACAAAAAAATCAGGCTGGCCTTCACTGTGATTCTTTATCTGCTTAGTGTAAGGTTTTAGAACATGTAAAGTTTTCTGTATCAGCACTAACTCTGGGTTAGTCCTAGAGCAGTGATGTGGAAATAAGGAAAAAACAAAGAACTCACCTCTTTGTTGCACGAATTCAGAACTGCCAACAGCTGAAAAGCTGGAAGTGGCTTAAGCTAGACTCACTGGTTTGAAAGACAATTAAAATATTTCAGTCAATTGAAGTTTTCTCATTCAGTGTTGTAATTTATCCCTATGACAGCAATGGAGATCTGCTTGACTACAGGTTACCATGTATATATAGTATACTTTCTATTTTTTTAACATTAGGGAAGCTGGGTAGTGAAGATGAAGGAAGCTTTTCTGTTTCAACCTCCTTCATATGTTCTGATCAGCTAGACCTTCTGAAGGGAGGAGAGATTGCACCTCCCCTGGATGTTCCCCATGTCTGGGAGAGCAACTGGGATTGGCCAGGGATGCAACGACCAACGGAGCTCTGTGTGTCTGGAAGAGAGCAGAGAAGGGTAGGGAGCACGCTTGAAAAAAGGAATTGACCTACTGTCAAATCTCAGAGGTGAAAGAGAAAAGAAAGCTTTTCTCTGAACGCTAGAAACATCATATACAGCTCATTCAACCCAGGGTGAACCTGAAAGTTTGCAGAGTAGAAAGCAGGATGAGAGGAAAATACCATCGTGCCAAGGGCGTAGTAAGCAAAAAGAGATTTGTTGCCAATGCTTTCATTTAATGTCCTGTTCAGCAGCACTGAGTTTTCATTTGTTGAAGAGCCTTTTCTTTCTGCTTTATTATTTTTGTTTTCTAACAAAGCATAACTTTAAAGACTAGGAGCCTGTTAGAGGCTTTAGTGGGCTCATTTTATACACCAGAAAAAAAGAGAGTCTAAAGCCTGTGGCCCACTTCAAGTCCCACCACATTCCCGCAGGCAAAATTGCAATCAGTTTTCTTGGGCATAGCAATATCAAGGCTTCTACACCTCAGTGGTGCCTTCTCTGAACAGCGCATGAATTTCATCAGCGGGAGGCTGAAAGTATTCTGAAGATCTCCAGCTCTTGTATGGCTGAAGATGTGTTCCTATGACAGCCACAAAGTATGAACTTTGTTCAGTTGAAACATGATTTCATATAAAAGTAGCAATGTGAATAAGTTACAATGACTGCACAATTATTACATGCTGTGATATTATTGCAACTCACTATCCATCAGGAAAGATCCAATGTCACTCCCTTGCTTAATGTCAAACATGACTATATTGTTCTCTGTGTGGGACTGTCACTAGCAGTGGGCTTCCTCTGCTCTGTCATCTGTATAATTCTTGTATGTACTTCAGGTACTATGGAATTTTTGTACCTAGTTTAACTATGGATACCTGAATTAACAGTGGCTTTTACCGAAGGCACAAACAGTGCCTTCTGTTTGTGCAAGCTGAGGCAATCTTCAAACTTCCAGTGAGCTAAGAAAAGGGCCTTAACTGACCGTACACTCAGGTTTGTTATGTCACCATGCAACTACTTGAAACCAGTGGTACCAAAATTGTGAAGAAATAGTTAAAACATTAAGTCATCTTATGGTGAGCATGCTGATTGTGTGGTGAAGAAATATGTGACATGCTGCACTGATTAAATGCAAAAGAAAAATGTCAAGGTTTCAGCACTCAGCTGGTCCAGGCAGCAATACTCGAAAGTCAAAGCGCAGCAAGCTAGCAGCTCTTGTCAGTCAGTGTGTATTGCTAGAGTGAGGATCCTTGGTCTTCGTGGAAGAAAATCCATAAATACATTACTAATGCTACCACTGGTTTGTATATTGCTTTATCAGAGCTTTCTTCAAGATCTATTACCTGCCAAGGCATTTAAAGCTGCTTCACAGAAAAGGTGCAATGGTTTAGCAGACAGCAGCAGAAGCTAATGACTAAAGACAAAGGGCAAATAAATAAGAACCTAAGGTTTTGGCTCAGAGACCTGCAGAAACATGATCGCACAGCATTAAGCTCCATCCTGACTGAATCTGTCTGAATTTTTAAAACACCATTAAAACCTGGAGAGAAGCAGGTTTCTACCATGTGACCTCAAGAGCTACATGGTCATGTAAGGAGATGACTATAGCAAAAAAGCTGATCTAGGCTGTGGCTTCCAGAAACTTGGTAAGTTAATGGGAGTCCTTAGAAACTAATGCTAATGATTAGTAGTCATTAAGTAAGTAACCTTGGAGTTACCTGTTTATTCCAGCTGGTGCCAGGCAGAATCGTAGCAACAGCATTTTATTCAAGGCAGTGTTAAAAAAAAAAAAAAAAAGATTTTCTTAAATACAATAATCCATAACTTACAAAATGAACCTAGTAAAGTCTAAGGAAATGTGTTCTCAAAATACTTTCTACTTATATTTATTTTATTTCTTCATTTGGTACAGGTAATTATAAAATCAAGACAGAAATTAAAAATGTGAGTTAAAAGAAATCCAAAACTTTGTATATGGACATATAATACATTTATAAAGTTCTGGTACTTACTTAAAGTTCACATAAACTTAAATTGATTACTGTGCTGGTTTTGGATGGGATAGAGTTGATTTTCTTCACAGTAGCTAGTATGAGGCTATGTTTGGGACTTGTGCTGAAAACAGTGTTGATAATACAGGGATGTTTTTGTTACTGCTGAGCAGTGCAGCACAATTGTGGAAGTTGAATATGCGTTTCTTTTATCACTGAGAGAATAACTTCCTTTTTAGGATGCTATAGGCAGTTTTAGCACATAAAAAGATAGGATCTGTTGCTAGCAGTGAGGAATTTGGAATGCCAAAATGGTATAATTAAAGATTAATTTTATCAGACTTCAGGAAAATTTCACTCCCATTATCTTTAAAAGATGCTCATAGACATCTTAAAGTAGTATTCAAATCCTGAGAGAGAGTTTGGGGCTACAGGGAAAGGCTATAGCTGCTTGCTAATGAGGGCTTGTTACAGGACTGGCCACAGGAAAATGACGTCATTGATGCTGCTGGGCTGATGTCCATGTCACAAAAGCAACCTTCCCAGTCACTGTAATGGTAACATGGCAGAAGCTGCTGATGAATTGGCACGGACAATACAGTACCTCCTGGTGGTCAAATAATCTCTCTAGCTCAGGAATACTATCAGCCAAGTCGTGCTGTACTCTGACCTATGGACAGGTTTCAGAAATTAGTTCCTTTCCAGTCTAGTGCCTTCTTCAAGTCCTAAATCTGCTCCTTTGTTGTCAGTTTTTCCAAGTTTTATGACAGTAGCTTCTAACTGTGAGGTCATGGCCACAAAGTGCTCTTTGAAAACATTTTGTGAGGTTTTTCCGTATAAAAGCTGGTGTAATCTTTGATAGCGTAAATATGTGGGATTTCTATTTGCAAAAGTAGACTTTAAAGGCTGAGTAGCTGTGTGATTCTACCTGTTGTCTGTGTAGAACTGAGAATCTCAGAACTTTAGCATTTTTTATAAAGTAGGTGGTGCTTGAGGGGGCCCATTTTCAAATATAATATTCTAGTGAATTTATATAAGATAAAGTACAAACATTTGGGTTTGTCTATTTGTGACACTGATATTTTTTTCTAAGTGTTATAACTTTGTAGCAATTTAGGGAGTGAAAGGTTGAGCAAACAATGTCTTTACTTCAAGCTGCAAAGGATCCTGAGATGGAGCTTGCAGTAACTTAAGGAAATAAGACTCACTGAATTAATTGGTTGATACGATGCTTCTAGGTATTAAAGATTTCTGAAGATCTTTCTCTAAGACAATCTAGGACTCATAGACATGCTGTGGAGTGCCGATGAAAAATGACTTTTATTTAATCTCCTCTGAGAGCAGAACAATAATTTTTATTTGCTCCCATTCACCATCCATTTTGACCCAGTTTTTGTTTGAGATTTATCTTTATTGAATCCAAGAACGTGAAATGAAATTGTTGACACAAAGTCAATAATTTATTCATGTTCCCCCACAATCTCCAGATACAGCAGGATTTTTTATGATCTTTTCTTCCCAGAAATGACTTCATAAAGTCTATTTAGTTCACGCCTTCTGGTGAGATATGATGAGTCCAATAACAGCTTCTGACAGACTTCACTTTGACTGTTCAAGGCTCACGGCCTCTTTTTGTTAGCATTATCCTCTCATGGACGTTATCATGCTACCCATTATCCCAGGACAGCAAGGGAACACTTAAGTGTGCTGTTGATAAATTGACTGGTAAAGGGGAGAAGATACTGAGAAACTTTTATCTTAGATCATGCCTTTGGCATCCCACAGTCCTGATGCCACATAGAATCATAAAATGGTTTGGGTTGGAAGGGACCTTAGAGATTATCTAGTTCCAAGCTCCCTGCCATGAGCAGGGACACCTTGCATTAGACCACGTTGCTCAAAGCCCCATTCG